>CALNVZ010000008.1:603930-643654 GCA_940671915.1 Paracentrotus lividus
TAAAATGCTTAAAAGTTCCTTGCAATACTCAATCCTGAAATTTACAGTCATCCCCCCCCAAAAAAAAAAAACAAAAAAAAAAAAAAAATGCAACCAAAAGCATATGGCTGATTTTGAGGTCTGAAAATGAAATGTTGGTGTCCATATTTCATTGCTTTTTTTTTCGGGCCCTTCAACTTAATTTGTAACATTGGGAAAGTACAACCATCATGTCAATGTTTTTATGCATTGTTTGCTGCATAACAGCTGAATGTCAAAATCCTTGAATATAAATACACATGCTGTACTTTTTCTTTATGAAATTTATGCAAATTAATCTTTTGCTTTATGGTTGTTTAAGTATTTTATTTCCTATGTTTCTTGACCAAAAACCAGTACAAATTCTCAGTGTGCATTCTAATGTCACACAACTTTGTTATATTTTGCTCGTTGATGGGTGGTTTTGAATGTACATCATTAATGCAAGTTTATGTAACTAGCATGTCTAGATGACTAGTTTTCCTTTTAATTGGTTAAAGACCAGAGCAAACCATTAATTTATATCACCTTGCAAAAGCGTGCATTTTTATATGGGATCTTTGTCAGCTAATTATGCACAAAATCTGCATAAACCCTGGTCTAAAATGACTTCCTTTGTGAATTCCAACCATTGAGTCTGTGAATCTCAATCGAGCAGAATTACATCAAAATATCATCAGGTTAGATTTTTGTTTACATTTTCTATGTTACAATGGACATGTTAATGGAAATACATGTAGACCCCCCCCCCCCCCACACACACACACACACTGTTTTAGCATTGTCATAGCACATCTGAAAGAGCACTTCGAAGTGGTCTTGGGAACTCCTGTTAGAATTTGGTTTAGTTAGGAATTTGTGTTTAGATGGTTGATTGGAAGGATTCTCTTCTACCAACCGGAGAGAGCGACATGCTCTGATCCTTAGAGTGGGACTTGTATTTTTCTGCACTTCACACACTTTTGCAATATGATTTCTTATCTTTGCCAGATTCATTTGTATTTTAGAAATTTGTTATGTTTTTTTTTTTTTATAAGTGTGTTTAAATGCAAGTATTGCCTAGATAAACAGTCATGTGTAGCAGTTAGGTTATATGCCTCCAGTTTTTAAAGGTTTTTATTATTGGTTTGAGGGCCCAAATAATCTTTGTGAAGGATATGAAGAATGTGTGATTTTCTTTAGGCATCTATACAAGGTGAGTCAGAAAAAAAAAATTCTCTTTAAAAATCGAATATATCTGAAACATATATTTACTTCAAAGACTGTCTAGTATGTCCTAAGAGGGTAACTCTCTTTTATTTGGTTAAAACGATGTATCTCTTTTTGAGAGAGGACATAACATTTCCACGGGCACCACGAAGTTGGTGGCATATGTCAACAAAATTATCATAAATGATACAACTCTTTAAACATGAATCTTTACGATTTCATAAAATGGGGGTTGGGGTGTGGGGGGGGGGGCATCCATAGATCATACAGTTTTTGTTACATTTGATATTATTTTCTATACTGAAGTTTGCTTTTACTGTTATCTCTCTCCACACACACACACACACTGTTTTAGCATTGTCATAGCACATCTGAAAGAGCACTTCGAAGTGGTCTTGGGAACCCTGTTAGAATTTGGTTTAGTTAGAATTTGGTTTAGATGGTTGATTGGAAGGATTCTCTTCTACCCAACCGGAAGAGCGACATGCTCTGATCCTTAGAGTGGGACTTGTATTTTTCTGCACTTCACACACTTTTGCAATATGATTTCTTATCTTTGCCAGATCATTTGTATTTTTAGAAATTTGTTATGTTTTTTTTTTTTTTTTAATGTGTGTTTAAATGCAAGTATGCCTAGATAAACAAGTCATGTGTAGCAGTAGGTTATATGCCTCCAGTTTTTAAAGGTTTTTATTATTGGTTTGAGCCCAAATAATCTTTGTGAAGGAATGAAGAATGTGTGATTTTCTTTAGGCATCTATACAAGGTGAGTCAGAAAAAAAAAATCCTCTTTTAAAAATCGATATAATCTGAAACATATATTTACTTCAAAGACTGTCTAGTATGTCCTAAGAGGGTAACTCTCTTTTATTTGGTAAAACGATTATCTCTTTTGAGAGAGGACATAACATTCCACGGGCACCAGAAGTGGTGGCATATGTCAATCAAAATTATCAATAAATGATACAACTCCTTTAAACATGAATCTTTACGATTTCATAAAATGGGGGTTGGGGTGGGGGGGGGGGGGCATCCCATAGATCATACAGTTTTTGTTACATTTGATATATTTTCTATACTGAAGTTTGCTTTTACTGTTTTCTAGTTGATAAAAGTTCCTTGCATGCATGTTTGTAATTGTTTATGATAAATAAACCAATTGGAAAGTAAATAATGGTGCAGTTGTTTGTTTGACTGACTTGTGTGTCTGTAGAATTAAAGCAGGTGCCTGCAGCAGTCACAAGATTTATTTGTGTGTGTGTTTTTGGTAACATGTCCATACACACCCTACCATGAAGGTCTTACAGATTTTTTTTCTTGAATGTGTCTGGAGAATTTTTATAGGATATGATTTAAATAATTTCATGAACATTTTTATTTATTACAAACAAATATTGTAAAACCGATTGGTTGTAAATTGTGAATCATGCTATAAAATAACAGAATTTCTCGAGACTTTTGCAAGCACCCTACCCATTTTATTATGCAGATTTTCTGTTTCAAAACAGAAGGACTGTAGGTTTTGAAGAGAAATGTGTAGTAAAATTAAAGAACTCCTGTAAACCTTGAATCGGGCACTCTTCGGTCTTTATTTTAAAGAGAAATTGCATATATCACAGATTACTTGTTAATAAAAAGATGAGCTGTAAATGTTAATAGATATCCTGCAAAATTACAGGAGTTCATTATAGTCCGTCAAGCTACCTTTCTGTTTTTTAAAAGAATAAATTCCATTTATCGTATGCAGATTTGCTGCTAAAAAACAGATGAATTGTAATCTGTGAAAAAAAAGTGTAGCAAAGCTAAAAGATTTCTGTAAACCCCGAATCGGGCACTTTTCTGTTGTTCTTTTTTACAAAAATGTAATGTTTATATCATTTACCGATTGTATGTTATTAAACAGATCAGCTTTAAATCATAGTTACAAGTATGGTGTAAAAATACAGGAGTTCTCTAGAGTTCCGGAAAAGAAATATATAAAAAAACAGAAAATTTGTATTTATCACCTCCATATTTGCTGTTAAAAAAATAATGACATGTGAATTGTGATAACAAAGTTCTGTAAAATTACAGGTGTTCTCGAGACTCTGCTGCAGGCACTTTTCTGTATTTTTATGGAGAATTTTTCTAACAGTGTAGTAAACAGCCGATAAGGCAGCTCAGTGCAGTTAAATGGAGGGCGGGCTGGGCGCTAGGCCGTAGGCTTACTCATAAGCATAAGAAACAAAAAATTGTTCATCTCAATTCACTAAACTAATGAACCGTATAAGGTAGCGAATAAGCCCATTATTTAGTTTGTATGACAGAATCAGAATGGCTGTTAATTGTTTGTGTGTTTGTTTTTATTCATTACTCCTGCATGGACCGGCTCATAAACATGATACCCCCCCCCCCCCCCCTACCGTGAAATTATGTGTTAGACAAAATAAGACAATATTATTCAAGGAAGAGAAATTTAATCTTCGTGAAAGAAATAAAGGCCTATAATTTGGATCTGAGAGCCTTCAATTTGCTTTGTCTGTTACCAAATTAACAAACGAAATCAATATTCTTTTACTCTCACTATCTCCCCTCTATCTCTCTCTCTCTCTCTCTCCTCCTCTCTCTCTCTCTCTATTATCTGTTTCTCTCTTTGCCCATTCTCTTTCTTTCTTATGGCATTGCTCATTTGGATCGGTAATTTTGTTTCCGATCGAGTTTGCAAAATTAACTTAAATTGATAAGCTAATTGATTTGGGTGTGAGGATTTGGATTGCCTATTTTTTTGGTCAAAAATGGGGCTTACGTTAAAAGCCCGGGGGGGGGGTCACTCACCACATTTATGTTGTTACTCGAGCGGGTCCCCGTGTCTCCCGTCGACGCTTTACTTAAAATAGGGGGGGGTATTCATACTCCTTACTAATCTCCCCCTCTCTCTCTCTCTCTGTCTCTTTGTTCTCCTTGCCCATTATCTTTCTTTATTATGGCATCGCTATTTGTATCGGTAGTTTGTTCCGATCGAGTTTGCAAAATTAAACTTAAATTGATAACGTCAATTGATTTGGGTGTGAGGATTTGTCTTTATTGATAATAATATTCAAAATAGTAGCTAAAGGCTGAAAGACAAACTAAATTAAAAAGGGTATATAAATATGAAAAATACGAAAACAAATAAAACAAATCTTAAAAACTACACAACATTAAAGTTTAAAAAGTTTAATTTTTGTAAATTCTAACGGAACTTTTGTCGAAGTGAAGGGTGATATAGCGGAGACGTCTTCGCAAAGGGATCGTTTCTTCGAGACGGATAAAAGTTTATTCCGTCTTTATTCCGTCGAGGAAAAGTCTCCGAGATTATCTCCACGACAATTTTCAAAATTTGTTTACAAAAATAGCGGAGACGTCTTCGCAAAGGAATCGATTTTTCGCGACGGATAACGTTTATTCCGTCTTTATTCTGTCGAGGAGAAGTCTCCGAGATGTTTTCAAAATCTGTTTCAAAGCAGTTTCAGAGAAATGTCTCAAAGTAGTATCCGCGATCATGAAACGTCTCGGAGACGTCTCCGCGACGTCTCAACAACTCGTCTCAAACTTGTTTTCTAAGCCGTCTTTAAAGTTGTTTCAAAGTAGTTCCCAAAAAGTGAGATACCAGCCGAGTTATAAACTAGATTGATTTGCCACTCCCCCCCCCCCCTTAGCTCATTGGTTTCCACATAATGCAATATCAACAATTTTAAAACCATTATTTTTTTTTCAATTTTAAATTAGCATCTCTTACGCGTCTTAAGACTTTAACCTAAATACTTGTATCAGAAGTATTATGATTCACGTCACCTCTTTTGTGTGCTCTATTGTCCCTGATGGAACCAAATTTGTTTATAGGGGAGGTTTTAAATTCCCATCAGGACAACATATATCGCGGCCCCTAAATAAAATGCTGAAATTAACATTCATTTGGATCCAGATAGCTAAGTCAAGCAATAAGTAGCTTTTCCCCACATAACCCCCCCCCCCCACCCGATTGTTAGATTTGACATTCGTTTGCGTGCTCCGCTATCCCGGATGAAACAGCTTTATTCACAGCAGGTTGTGTGGCATCGCACAGCTGAGTGCAGCTAAAGAGAGTTTAGTTCGCTATTCGCTCACAAAAAACGAAACAAAAAGCCAATAGAAATCACACAAACACATGACCGTGAACGTCCAAAAAACAAAGCCATGCGTTGCTAAGGGCGGAGCTAAACGGAGAGGGGAAATGAGCGTGGATGTGCGCTTGTATGTCCGGAAAAAAAAAATTATGACCGAAAAAAACACTTGCCGAAAAACTGCTTTTTTTACCACTTTCCCGTTATCATTTTCACTCATTTTTTTTACAGAGCAAAGATGAAGCATGGTAGAACCAGAAATAATAAAAAAAAAAATCCTCAAAATTTTGAGTTTTTATTAGTTTGTCGATTTACTCGGATCTTTGATCTGCGACTTTCTCTCTCATTTCGACAGACGTATCACATATACGCATCTCAATTTTTTGGAGTGAGATTTTGGAGGTATATAATCTCCCATTTTGTGATCTTATCCTATCATACCTTAATTTAAACCCTTTCAAATTAAATTATTCATGATATCAAATATCCCTTTCAAAAAACTTTTTCTTTCTTCTCTTCCGCATAAAATAAATATTCCATATCAATTTCATCACATAGCCCATAATCATGTGCAAAATGCTCAATGTTCAATCGAGTTTCTAATTTGAAATGATTTGTATTGGATTTTTTTAATCTTTAATTTTGAAATTAAACACACAAACTAGCACTCAAAACGAAATATGACTCAATCATAATGCATGATGCGTACAAATTATACAATATAAAATCATTAGACAAGACAGTGTTTGTAATTTTCTTTGATGTGCATTCATTTGTATCATACGCAATACAGATAAACAGATAAATACTTTGTTCTTGAAAATCCCTCTGATAATTATGGTTGATAATTTATAGCCATCAATCTCCTGACAAGCAAGGCATCTCGGCATGAAGACTTGTAAACAAAAAACAAAAATAAACAAAAATGCTATTTTACACGCCTGTAAGAACCTCGAAATCATAAGTATCTCACTTCGAGGAGACGTCTCTGCGACTCGACGTCCCCGATAGTTTTTTTTTCCGTCGTGACGCAAAACTTCACAGTTTTAAGCATGTTCGGATTTTCTGCGACTCATGAAACGCGCAGAGACTCGGATACATCTCTGAGACGTCTCCGAAACGTCTCCAACTTTCTCAAAACCTTCTCAAAACTGTTTTGAACTAGTCTAAAATCCGTCTCATTACAATTCAGACACCATCATAAGCTTTTACTGAAGTGTCACTAAAATTTCAAATTGTATGCACTTAGTTATAATTCGATTGCCTATTTCGTGAATTTGTTTGAACGAAGGAAGACAAATTATGCCGAAGCCAGCTGTAAATTAAAATGAGTGCACATACCTGAAATCGTATGCTCCTAATATGAATTCGCACGAATGCTTGTAGAATCGTTTGGAAATATAGGGAACTCGAGTGAATAAAATGAATTTGATTGACGATGCGGTAGCGCGATCGCAACTTGCGTTAAATCGTTTGATCCAAATGGGAAATTGAGTGAAAGAAAGATGAAATTGAGCGGGAAAACCTATATTAAATTATGGTTTAGATTCCAGTGAGTTTCTTAGTTTCGTATTACTCCCTTCATGTCTCAATATTCCAGCTCCCCAAAATTAACAGTCACATGTAAGGACTATGTTAAGTGTGAAACGCAAGGGAATTGAAGTGACTATGCAATAGGTCGTAAAACATTCTGGAAAACGGGAAACTTCTTTTAGGGGCTCTTAAGGGGTCATCCCCGCCTTACGGCAGTAGATGTGAAAATGACCACATACTTACAAAAACGTTCCGCACCCCTTCATTCTATTTCTTTCATGATAATTGATACTTGTCCAGATTACATCTCAGGCTACATTACAAGGGTACCTGTTAAAGATCTTCTAAAAGTTTGTTAACATCAAACATGTTTACATGTTACAAAGCAACACCCTGCTTTTAGCGACATTTTTTTGTGTGGAAAATGTTGGCTTATCATTAGGAACGTCGAAGGGTGTTTCTCCCGCATTAAGATACCCTGACACCTAATCAGAGATGTCACAGCTAGGAAACCACCTCAATGAAATTTGCTTTAAAAAAAATAATTGATTGCCATTATTCTGTGCAAAAATCATGTTTTAATATCGACTGCAATAAAAAGAAATAAATAATAATAATAATATTTAAAAAATCAATACCGGAGGAAATAACATTGTATGTCTTGCACTGAATACTGTTCAAGGACCTATACTTTTATATTTTTGTTGAAGAAATAAACCCGCCTTCTGTATTTGGTACATTCTGTCGTGTACCTGTCATTCGGGCCTTCTAGAAATTGAATTAAAAAAATTAAATAAACTGTTGTCAATAATTGTTATTCTTATGTTATTGCAATTAAATAAGTGATGTTCTTCTGACATGAGACATGATTCCCTGTTCTGTCAGCCTAATCAATCTGATTATAAAGTCAAATATGAGAGAGAGATATATATATATATATATTAATCTCTCTTGGACATAAATTTGTAAGTATTCTTCTGGAGGGAACATCTTTTCCTTCGTATCCACAGCTACATATTAAAGCTGCTGCAAATCCAGCCGTCCATCACAATACCACCCTTGACTCAGGTGGTGAACCATATTATACACGATAAACGGCGGCGATTTCATGTTACGACTGGGGGCAGCGGAAACACCAGAAGGGAATGATACAATCAAACGAAAAAAAAAAAAGTCCCAAATATACATACAGTACATGATTATGTATTTGTATATGCAAAATTCGAAAGTTCTGGCGTATAAATTGTTAATCAAATCAAATCAAATCAGTCAAATTTATTGAAACAAAAATCCACAAGTCGGATAATCTTCAATACAAACATAAATAAATGAAAACAAAGACAATTATAAACCTTATAATAACATAATTTTTAATATTATTAGCTTTGTATTTTACATAAAATTTGCCTCCATACTGTCTTCACTACCTGATCACTATATAAAAAATGCTAAGCTCTCAAAAAGCGAGGGGGGCGATCCTCCGCCCCCGGGATTGCCACTAATGTACACGATGCATACTGAGTCCGGATACTCCCTATCACATGCTTTTGGAAGGGAAGTCGCATCAAAATTATACACTACGACAGGCTTTTGGAGGGGAAGACACCAAAATTACCCTTTTATCGACAGATTTGAAAACTATCCCTAATTAAAGAATGATTTAGGGGGAATGCCAAAAGACCCGTATTGCAATGATTTTCGGATTTCCCCCCAGCACTGAACCCCTAAAATCTGAAACGAACATACGTGTATGGTTGACCAGGTTGGGGGGGGGGGGCTGTTTCATTAGAAGAAATCTGAAGCTTGCGTGTGATGCAAGATCATGGCACCTGTGACGCGCGTTGAAGGCAAGACGACTGTAGGTCTTGCAGCTATCTTGCTCACTTTGTAGGTGCAACGCACCTTGCCTGTGCGATGATTGTGCATTCAACGTGCGTTGATTCGAACCTCAAACCCCTACCAGAATCGCAAGATCGAATTACAACCACTTGCCATGCAGGCACGTTGAAGGTGCGTGCGATGTGCCTTCATCGTGCCATGCAGGTGATCGTAGAATCCAATCGCAATTTATTGGACATGTCGAATAATCTTCAAAGAGTTGTACCATCGACGTGCGTGTCTGAAAAAATCGTGCAAACGCTGTACGAATTTTCTACGGAATCCGTAGTAGGGAGTTGTACGTCGAAGGTACGGCGAGTTGTGACCGCCGCATAATGCGGAGGTCACAACTCGTCGTAGGCTACGGGGCAGGTGCCATCAACGTAGCCTGCGTTGCATGTACAACGCACGCACAGGTCCTGAGTCAACTTCTGCGATTCCTGCGTTTCTATAGTAAGGGTATTGTAAAAACTTCCTGTACGTCGTACATGCATTGTACCTGCAAGGTATCTCCGCTGCACGAATTTTCTACTTAATCTATCGTGAGGAGTTGCACGTCGATGGTACGGCGAGTTGTGACCGCCACTGGAGGCGATCGTTGCTGCGACAACTGGCGATCTTGCTGTTGTGAGTGTGGTAGCAAGTTGTTGTTGTAGCCTAGCTTAGATAGAGTCGTATGTAGGTATATAATCGCCTTTTTAAAGATTAACTCCTTATAAGTATGAAATTATCTGGTTGTCGCCACAACGATCGCCGCCTGTGGGACAGGCCCTTAATAGGGAAGCACCAAAGCCGCTTGTAAGTCACCAACGGGTAGGTCCCGAACATATTATACTAAAAACAGTTTATCATTACGATACAGCCCACATCATTTCACACAGGCAGACACGCATCAGCAAACACAAGGGGGGGGGGACTCATTAACGAACATGATCAGTATTCAGGCCAGGTGCAGGTTAAACCAGAGAGAATATAACGGAGAGGTGCGAGTTCGCCTGTATGCACGTAAAATGTTGTAGTACATTGAAAATACATGTGTTATTCAATCAGTCAAGCGCATGCGCTGATTTATTGCACGTGTTGATACTGCAGATGACGATAATTTCATCAATGTGAAAACCTAAAAAGTAATGGATAGTCACTGAATTTTTTGTGAGGTCGTTAAGACTTTAGAATGCTTGATCATAAAAGGAAATTTATCGAAATTTCATAAAATCTACATTTCCAATTGTTTCAATGAAAGAAAAGGGAAATATTATCCATTTCAAAAACATGTGTTTAACGTGTTAAACATAGGCATTTTCATGCCCAAAAGGAGGCATAGTCACTGACTTTTTTAGGTCTTCAAGAGTTTAAAATGCTTGCTTATGTTAGAAAATTTATTTAAATTTGATAAAATCTACATTTCCAATCACTAAAACGAAATATAATGGGAATCGGAAGCACTTTAAAATATTTTGTACTACGTGTTAAACCCATTGGAAGGCAATTTTTCATGCCCAAAAGGAGGCATAGTCACTGACTTTTTTAGGGGGTTGTCAAGAGTTTGAAATACATGATAATAATAGAAAATTCATTTAAATTTGATAAAATCTACATTTCCAATCTTTTAAAGAAAATAAAAGGGGAAAATTATCCGTTTTGAAACTTGTTGTTTTACGTTAAAACGTATATTGCGACATTAATGCTCAAAAGGAGGCATAGTTACTGACTTTTTGGGCAGTTTTTTTCTTGGAAATAAAGGTTGTTAGTATGCATCTCGAACCTCTCAACCTTGCTCCCATCCAAAAATCAAGAATTAAAAAGGTAGCATAATATATGAAATATGACGCAGTAGAAAAAATAAAAATAAAAAAAATAAGTTTTCACTTGCAATACGCATGTAAACCGTCAAAATTCGAGCCGCTCAATCGCTCGATCAATCGCTCGATGTACTACACAGAGTGGTCGGAGCGAAATTTCTTCCCACTACATATTCTTTGGTTAAACTGACGAGTAATAGTTGAAGTAAACTGTACCTTCCTAATAATTATTATTCCGATTGGTCTTGGTATGATTATATCTCGAACATCTGTCCTCAGCTTGAATACGTAAGCTCAACTGGTGGGATAGTTTTGAATATCAAAAACACATACAAAATTATCAATAGATCGCCTCTTTTTATCTCCCCGATTGTCTATTATAAAGTGCGTTTGCAGCTGATCTACTGACCTGATCAGTATTCAGGCCAGGTTCAGGTTAAACTGACGAGAAATAGTTGAAGTAAACTGTACCTTGGTTATGATGGTAAAACACCTATTGGTCTACAACCTATTGGTCCACTAGCCAATAGGTCTACCTCCATTCAGTCTAAACCCTAATGGTCCACTAACCATTTGGTCTACACCCGATTGGTCCACTAACCATTGGTCTACATCCAATTGGTCCACTCACCAATTGGTCTACATCCAATTGGTCCACTCACCAATTGGTCTACATCCGATTGGTCCACTCACAAGTTGGTCTACATCCAATTGGTCCATTCACCAGTTGGTCTACATCTAATTGGTCCACTCACCAATTGGTCTACATCCAATTGGTCCACTCACCAGTTGGTCTACATCCAATTGGTCCTCTCACCAGTTGGACTACATCCAATTGGTCCACTCACCGGTTGGTCTACATCCAATTGGTCCACTCACCAATTGGTCTACATCCAATTGGTCCACTCACCAATTGGTCTACAACCAATAACTGATCCGCTAACCATGTGTTGTATCAATAATGTGACCGTTGTGAAAATTTCTCGCTTATATAAGGAGGCACTAAGTTCATCTTAGCTTTATACAGTATTATACTGTATATCAGTATTGCAGTATCTTTTTTCTCTTTGTTTGGCTAGAGAGTCCCATTTTAGTAGTTCAAGGTTTTCACTTCCTGATGAAAACCATTACGTATTGTTAATAAGTCGTGCACCTCGGTTTTGGATTCTTTAAAGGGTGTCTGACAACGTTTTCCACAGTTTTCCCATACAACATTACAATAATTTAGATGAGATCATACTAGTGCATTGTATACCATTTTCAATGACTACTTGTTTACTATATTTGGTTTTTAGCATATGTAATCCCGAATTAGCTTTCTTTTGCAGTGATACTAGTACACGAACGAGCGTGGCGCAAATAATCTTAGAGGTTGACAAGCGCCATCTATATGTAGAACCAACCAACCAACCAACCAATGACCTGTCAACACAAAGACTTACGATCGATAACAAAGTTACGATTTTTTCCCTTCTGGGTAGCCTCACTTGCAACGCTGGCGCGTACCCAGGGGGGGGGGGGGTGGAAGCGGAGGGCGCATGCCCCCCTTTGTCAAAAAATAAAAAATAAAATTAATAAATAAATAATTTTAAAAAATAAGATAGAGAGAAGAAAGAAGAAAGGAGAGAGGGAGAGAAAGAGATCAGGAGGCTCTTAACCTATGGCCTTGTTGAAAGGAAGATAGATTGTCGAAAAGAAGATACACTGGTCCGTTTCCACATGCACTGGGAAAAGATGAGTTTACGTAGCATGCGTGTATGTGTGTGTTTTTTTTTTGGGGGGGGGGCTTTCGGGTCCCGCCCCCCCCCCCTGTAGGAGCCAAAAAGGGCACCAAAATGACTTCAAAGGGGCGCAAAATGACCTTAGAGGGACGCCAAATGAGCGTCTATTGGCGGCGCAAAAGGGGGGAAAGAGAAGAAAAAAGAAGAGAAAGGGAAAGGAAAAAAGGGGAAGGAGAAAAGGAAAAAGAGAGAGAGAGAGAGAGAGAGAGAGAAAGAAGATAAAAAGTAAAAACAGTACTAAAAATAAAGCTAGGTCTTAGTTTTTCGCTCGCGCTTCGCGCTCACATTGCTTACTTAGATCAGTAGGGCTATCTTTAATAAGCAGGAACCCCCCCCCCAAAAAAAAATATATATATATAACAAAATGCACTGTTTTCAGGTTCATAATATCCAAAGTTTCGGCTCGCGCTTTTTTAAAAAACACATAGCTTGTTCATGGAAATTTGAAAATAAACAGGTTTCAAAAATTCAATGTCTATAGACTTAATGACACCCCCCCCAGAGCCTAGGTCTCCCGGCTGTTCATCGAGGAAAATTTGAGGAAGAATTTTTCCGCGCCCCCCCCCTAATTGGAGAATGCGGATCCGCCCTTACCCCTATACGGCTGATTTATGAGCTCGTGTTGGCCGAAGGCTGGAAAATTTTGAAAACTTACTCTCCCCCCCCCCCCCCCCGCTTATCGCTCGTCCAGCGTGACGCTTCAAATTAATTTTCAAATTGAGAAACATGAAAAAAGGGCTAATATGATTTAAGCTGATATACCATGACCTAATGGTTGGCCGAAATTTCAACGCCCCCCCCCTCCCCCGAAGGTCACCATAATGAGAGCAATAGGGGTATAATAGGGTGAGATCAATTACTAGTCCAATTCATGAATTAGAAGACAAGGATGCGTAGTACATGCATCCAATTGGAGTTGGACCAAACGCCTGGACTAGACCAATTGATGTGGACAAACGCCTAGTAGACCAATTGGTTGTGGAACAAATGCCTAGCAGACCAATTGCTTGTTGACCAAATCCTAGTAGACCGAATTGGATGTGGACCAATCGCCTAGTAGACCAATTGGATGTGGACCAATCGCCTAGTAGACCAATTGGATGTGGACCAATCGCCTAGTAGACCAATTGGGATGTGGACCAATCACCTAGTAGACCAATTGGATGCGGACCAAACGCCTAGTAGACCAATTGGATGTGGACCAATCGCCTAGTAGCACCAATTGGATGTGGACCAAACGCCTGTATAGACCAATTGGATGTGGACCAAACGCCTAGTAGACCAATGATGTGACCAACCTAGTAGACCGATGGATGTGGACCAATCGCCTAGTAGACCAATTGGATGTGGACCAAACGCCTAGTAGACAAATTGGATGTGGACCAATCGCCAGTAGACAATGGATGGGGACAAACGCCTAGTAGACCAATTGGATGTGGACCAATCGCCTAGTAGACCTATTGGTCAATGGACCAAATGGTTATGGACCTATTGGTCAATGGACCAAATGGCTGTAGACCAAATGGAAGTAGACCAACTAGTAGTAGACCAATAGGTTGTAGACCAATGGGTTACAAACCGTTATGATTATTATTACGATTGGTCTTAGTATGATTATATCTCGAACATCTGTCATCAGCTTGAATACGTAAGCTTAACTGGTGGGATAGTTTTGAATACCAAAAACACATACAAAATTATCAATAGATCGCATCTGTTTATCTCCCCGATTGTCTATTATAAAGTGCGTTTGCAGCTGATCTACTGACCTGATCAGTATTCAGGCCAGGTTCAGGTTAAACTGACGAGTAATAGTTGAAGTAAACTGTACCTTGGTTATGATTATTATTACGATTGGTCTTGGTATGATTATATCTCGAACATCTGTTATCAGCTTGAATACGTTAGCTTAACTGGTGGGATAGTTTTGAATATCAAAAACACATACAAAATTATCAATGTCTATTAAAACGGGGCTTAATTTATGTTTACAGTATACGGTGCCGATGATCACGCTCGGCCTAACCTAGCCCACCGATCGCATATCCCCGAACCTACAGACCGACAGACTCGGGCTCTTTGGATTATTTCGATGGGGTCGAAACTTTATGGCTGGTAGTCCGACCTTTGCTTAATACTCACTGTCGATTGCGTATGCGTCAATGGAGCGCACAAAACACGCACATTCCCCACGATCTCCGACTCGCGACCCCCTTTAAATTAAATGAACTTAACTGAAATGAGTGTCAGGGAATATCCTAAAAGAATACCGTTACGCTTCAATGATGTTGCATGCATGGTCCAATTTCAATTCATGGAAATTTAAAACAAAGCTCGATCATACGTTGGTAATCTAAATAGACACTCTGATTTACATATTCATTTGAATTTAAAATGAGGCTCAATACGCTGGTAATCTAACAAAATGACAACAACAACTTTTTTTCTTTCTTTTCCGTTCTCTTCTTTCATTCCTCTTGTATTTCCTTTTCCCTCTTTCTTCTTCTTTTCTATCACATCTTATGTATTTCTGTGTTTGACCCCTCTTTCATCTTCTTTTCTATCATATCTTATGTATTTCTTTGATTTGTGTTTCTTTTCTCATCTCTCAAATATTTTCTTTAAGCATTTCTTTGTTTTTTCCTTCTTTCATTTTTTCTTTTATTTTTTTTTTTATTTTTTGCATTAACCATTTTTGTTCTTTGAAAGACACGTCAGGTAAAATTGTCTGGCTAGCTTCAAAAATTTACCGGAAACTTACGCGCAACTCACCCGACCTTTTATAGCAAGCCTAGCTATACTTCTTTTCTTACTATCCAGGGTTTGGAGATGATCATTTTTGAACTCTTAATAGGACCGTTTCTACATTGTGAAATCACCTGTCAGCAGATAGCCTGTATGAAAAAAAGGAAAAAAAAAAAAATAAAACCACGTCAACAAATGACATAAGTTGCTTACAGACTATACACTCGACTACTCTCCCAAGAAGAGTGTCACATTGAAAATGCATTTTTATTAAGTTATTTATTTTCTTTATGATGATTGCCTTGATTTCCCTTTGATTGATTCCATGTACAGGTTGATTGGTTGTGGAATGTAAGTGTGATGAACCTTTGCTTTTTACCAGCTGATAGGAATATTTTTCACAGGTAATTAAATTTAAGGTGTGTTTTTTTTTTTTTTAAATATAGGAATTTTGGAGGGTAATTTGCCCACACTCTGGGCAGTCGGATTTTAAACTTTCTTGAGCACAGTCTTGATTTTCCTGAGTTCGCAAAATAGAACCATTTTGAATTTATTTCGTACTTTTACTTTTTTCTACAGAAAAGCAGACATATCTATTTTACTTCGGTTTCAGTTCTTTTATGGTTTTTCTTATCCTGAATGAGTACAGATACAATATATATTTAAGCAGTGATTTTAAACAGTCATCGGTGAGTTAAAATGTAATTTCTTTTATCTAAAATTTAGTGTGTATAGCTGAGTTCAGGAAAGATTTTTAATTACTTCAAAATAAAACAAATAATTATTTGCTGATGCATTTATGTATAAAATACATTTAAATATACACTGTTCGTGTATGTTTTTCTGGCTCAAGCGACATTATGTTGCTCCGTTATTAATTTCTTGAATGTGTTTGTCACCGCTTTCACTTTCTGGGATCCTGGGTATATCTTGGACGTTCCCTCAACCCTTCCCGGGGATTTTTCTTCAAAAGAGTTTGTCACCCCCAGAGGATGGCCATTTTTGTCAATTTTTCTTATTTTGGGGGTCCTTTTTTGTTCACGCGACCCACCAAGGCCCCCTCAGTCCTACCCCAAGGAAACATGTCTGAGGTGGCGATTTGTTATTGTTCTTTAAATTAAATCTAGATTTATGGTTGCAGGCTCGATTCTTTTTGTCTAGGGGAGGGGTCAAAATTTATTTTGATTGGGGTTCAACATTCATTTTCTTCAATTTTTCTTATTTTGGGGGTCCTTTTTTGTTCACGCGACCCACCAAGGCCCCCTCAGTCCTACCCGAAGGAAACATGTCTGAGGTGGCGATTTGTTATTGTTCTTTAAATTAAATCTAGATTAATGGTTGCAGGCTCGATTCTTTTGTCTAGGGGAGGGGTCAAAATTTATTTTGATTGGGGTTCAACATTCATTTTCTTCATTTTTACACCATGGAAATTTCTATCTTCCCTAAATTGTATTGTAAAGTATCAACCAAACATAAATCAAAATAAAATATTATCAATAATGATAATTTACAGCCTTGTCATCAAGGCTAAAGAAAATTTGAGGGGAAAATGATAATATTTGAGGGTTAAAAGTGGTTTTTCATTTCTTTTGTTTTCAGCATAAAGATGAAATAAAATATTTCGAAATTTTCACCAATCTCGTTTTTTACTTTAACTCCGCCCCTAGACTATATACCTTAGCCTGTCCCCAGAAATATAGATTTAACTTAAAGAAAAATATAAAACAGTACACCTCAGTCGCGTTTCCTAGGGGTAGGACTGAGGGGGGCTTGATCGGTCGGAAGAACAAAAAGGGGCCCCAAAATGAGAAAAAATGACAAAAATGGGCATCACGAGGGTTGACAAAACTTTTTTGGAAAAAGGTCCGCGTGAAGGATTGGGAGAATGTCCAAGATATAGCCAGGGTCCCAAAAGGTAAAAGCAGGGACAAACATATTCAAGAAATTAAGGGGGCCGTCACACTGAGGTCGTTTTATAACGTTCTTGCCCGTTTTTGCCCGTTTAAAAAAAAATGCTGAACGGGCTTTGGTCGGGTTGGAACTTATAACTTTGAAAAATAATTTCTTGAATACGATGCTAGGCAGTTCATAAATAGTTCTCGTTACGTCAATTCCGTCTTTATCGCGTCCGCAATACGTTGTTATCCAGTTCAGAACGAGTAAACTGCTCGTTCACTCTATACCGTTCGTAGCACGTCCAAACGGTCACTAAAAGTGCCTATGCGCAGCATGATAAAAGTTAGGTACCATGTTCGTAGTACGTCCTTCTCGTTCAGAGTAAGTCCTACCCGTTTAAGGAACGTTGTCACTACGTTTAATTTTAGAACTTGAATAATTAATATACAATGCTCGTTTGTATGACGTCCTAGCACATCTTTAGAACGATTTAAGTACGGCAATTTCGTTTGTAGTACGTCCATCTCGTTTCAGGTACGTTGCCACCCCGTTAAATTTTAGGACGAGATGGGCGCCCGATTTTTTTGAACACTTTTTTGGAAATCCGACCGAGCTAGTCCATGAAGTTCGCAAACAGATCGTAAGAAGTATTTACTACGTCCACTCAGTTTACACAAAGACTTTGCCCGTTCGGCAAAATTTGCAAGGACGTAGTAGGAACGAGCTCAGTGTGACGGGGGTATAAAGTCAGAGCAAAATCATGTCGCTATAGCGGCAAAAAAAAATATTCCACCTTTATGACGGACAGTGTACTTAATAAAATGTTTTGCATAGGGTACATTCAGGTAATATGGGCCCCCTAAGCTCATTTGCCTAATTTGCATAAAAATACAAAATGACACACAGTCTAATCTTTGTCTATATAAATCAATAACTACTGCTCTAACTTGTATTATGAAGAAAAACAATTATCACCAACCCCCCCCCCCCCCCCCCCCTGTCTGCAATATTAAAATGTTGACGTCATCACCAAAGTGCCCATATTACCTGCATGTGCATTTAATATAAGCACATGTATTTAATGTATTCTTTAAAAAAAACTACACTGACTCTACTATGTCTGGAATTTGCGTAAAATGTTGAAAATCATTAACTTTAATATATCATTTGAAATTATAAGACCCTTCAGTAAATACTTTGACTATATATTTCATTGTTTTGTACTTCGCATATTATTTCTTTTTCAATATTATTTAAATATTATTATCATTATAAATATCTATATAGGCCTACGATAAGTTATTTAATTATTAATTATATCCTGTGAATATACCCCCCCCCCAAAAAAAAAAAAAAAAAAAAAAAAAAAAAATCAAACTCAGATGCTCTCACGATGATAGATTTTCATATACAGTTCATATGAACAATATTATGGCGCTCACACCGGTCACCTGTCACCGGTTGACGGTCACGACATGATTTGCTTCAGGAGGCCCATATTACCTGCATGTACCCTAATGTTATATAACAGAACAATGTAAAAGAAAGTTATTAAAGAAACATGGATGATGAAATCGTGGCAGGAGTGGATATGACAATCATATAATGGTAATAATTTACGAAGTTCAAGTATGGCTTATTTTTAAATAATGTTATACTTTTGATACATGGCCATGTGTCTTAAATTTCGTGCAAAATGCGTTACATGTCCAAACATTTGTAGAAATGTACATTGTCAATATCAAATATCGCTATTGAACCATTCTTGGTCACGTGTGTGACCGAAATTATGCAAAATCTTGACTTTAATTGGCCATAACTCTAACAATTTTGAAGATATACTGATTTAATATTTATATTATGCTAACATATTTTGTTCCTATCATTTGAAAATATTTGTTAATATTTACAATATGCATGTTCAAGGTTAGAGGTAAAAAGAAGTAGGTCACGTGCGTGACTTCACAGAACGGCATGATTTTGAAAGTTCAATTTCATTTTGAAATTCCTGTGAGTTTCAAAATGATAAAATGTTCTTATTGCTGTGAGATATGCATTATGGACCTGCTAACCATAAAATACCACTGGATAAGAGTCATCTCTGAATTTTTTTCTTTTTAAATCTATTATTTCATAGCGTGATGTCGGGTCACGTGTATGACATTTTAGTGGGTTACGTGTGTGACCTATAGCAAACTGTACAGGAAATTGAATATATTATGTATATATGCAGTAGGGGAGACCGGGGATGGACGTTACAAAATTTACATTTTGGGCCAGATAATTCTAATGAAAGTACTCACACACTCCATTTTGGGTCTGTAGTTAGCCTATTATGTTGGCTAGAACCTGAGGCACATAAATCATGTAAACACTAATTAACTACAGCTTAAGTAATGAAGACATTTTTTTTTGGTAACAACCTACCCCGTATACGGGGTAGGTTGTTACACCATACGGGGTAAATTGTTACTATATGTAAACATACGGGTAATTTGTTACAATGTGTAAATCTCTTATACCATACTTTTGTTTCAACTTTCCAGTTTCTTGGTATCGTTAAGATCAAGTAGGGCTCCAGAATAGACTAAAGTAACAATAGAAATATCAAAATATCAACACCTGAAAATTGAAACAAAATTACTTTACATGTGTAATGTAATTGGGGTAGGTTGTTACATCGACATGGGGTAGGTTGTTGTAACGACCTACCCCATGGGTGATTTTACACATAAAATCAACTGTAGCAAAGCCATTAGGCAGAATTACAGGGCATGGCTCAGGGGTATATTAGTGACATACATGTACTATATTCACAATACCAGACTATCATCATGTGCCTTCAGTTGTAAGAGCTATTACAAATTTTAATTTTTGTCAAAAATTCACTTGGAACGGTAAAACATAGTTTTTGTTGATTTACTTTTTAATAAAACCACGGAGAAACCTCACGACCGGCAGTTCATCACAGCTATGTGTAGGCTGTATATAGATGCCAGTTAGCACGAGCTGTCTTGTTCCAACTTTGAACACTGAAAACTGTAACAACTGACCCGTGTAACTTCATCCCCGGTCTCCCCTAAATGCACATTTTGAGCAATTACTATATCCGCTGTGGTAAAAAGAAAAAGAAACGAGAGGGGAAAGAGAGGGAAAGAGTCCGGGAGAAGAAAAAAAGAAAGGCAACAGATAGAAAGGAGAAGGAGAGGGAGGAAGAGGGAAAGGGGGGGGGGGGGGTGGGGCTTTTGCCTCCCTGTCCTTTTTCTCTATCCCCCCTTCTATTTCCCCTTCTCTTTCCTCTAATGTATTGTTACGTCACGTTTGGGGCGTATCCTTTTTTGTTGCTACTCGACCTTTTTGGCGCGTTTTTGCATTTTGTGATTATGAAGTTGACGCTTAATAAATTTGTCATTCCTTGACAAAGGGCTATGCCTGAAATATTTTGTCCCTACGGTTTTTCATTCAAATTGTATTTCTTTTTAGTTTGGTAACATAAAACCGACGCAGAATTCATTTATATATATATATATATATATATATATATATATATATATATATATATATATATATATATATAATATATATATATATATGAAAGCTGAGATGGAAAGGAAGATGATTAACATAATTTTTGCCTATGCACGGTGTGTCATGACAGCTATACAAGGTGTTACAAGAAAAAATGGCCTGAAAAGTTCCACAACGTCAATGGCGAATAATTTCTTATTATTTGATTTCAATGAAATAAATCAACTTATATTGTATTAATAAGACCCTATGCTTCTTAAAAATATTAACTTGTAATACAAATTTTTATTTTCCAACCGTAGTACATAATAGGGTGCTTTCGCTGGACTACGGAGGAGCTAATCTAGAACGTTAGCATTATGAAAGGCTTTATTTTCAAAATAGCTCAAACCCCAAACTCCTGCATGCTGGCAAGCGTTTAAATTACAAGTTTTCGTGTGCACAAACGAGGGTTTCCCCTAGCTACAAGAGATAGCTCCCCGTTGTCAAAATCTACAACGCTATTTTGGGGAAATGTACGTTCTCCCGAAACGTAGAACGTATAGGTTCTCAGCGGAGAACGTAAGTCAGTTATAAGCCAATAAGCGAGCGCTTTGATAGGAATGTATACAGGCATTTCCCCCTTTGCTAAAACACAAAAGAAGCATACTTTGATTTGACTAATCATAAAGGCTGGGAGATAGGTTATTTCTTTTCATATCAGCAATGTTTTAGGTCAGCTGTTATACGCATAGACGCATTTGACACAATAAAACCTTGGTATGAAAAAAAAAAAAAAAAGAACTAGGTATCCCCAGTAAAGTAGCCGTTGGATTGAATTCATATTGCAACAATAGACGTTGAAAATACAGCCACTGCCGCGCACCATTGACATCCTTTATGCAAGATGACAAAAGCGGGGTTTGATCGCATTCTCCATACTTCGTAAGTTCTTGTCGTGTATACAGTGCGTCCCAAGAAAGAATAAACCCAACTTTGAGACCCTCATATTAAGATTGTATGTCTTATGTATTTAATTATTAGGGATATGTATTTCTTTATTAAATTATCATGACGAAGAGTAAGGATAGTATCTCACTTCGCAGAAACTACTTTGAAACTATATATGAGACGGATTTGGGCCAACTTTGAGACGGTTTTGAAACTACTTGGAGACGGTTGTGAAAACTATTCCGGAGACATCTCCTCATACTCAGTCAATACAACGTTTCTTGAGTCGCGGGAAGTACTTTGAGACAGTTTATGAAAATTGTCACGGAGACGTCTCCGCGACGGAATAAAGTATTGGAGACGTCTCTAATACTTTTTATCCGTCGCGAAGACGACGTGAGGTACCTCAGTACCACACTTGTACCTGTTCTATCATGGATGACTGAGCACTTTAATTTTTGACAACTTTGTTGAGTGTTGGTGGGGAGGAAGGATACAGACTGGCAAAGGTGAGGACTCATGGTTTTCTACTCATGATACTCAGATCCTGTGAAGAGCATAGATCATAGTATTATCTCTTTTATGGTGGCGTACCAGGGGGGGGGGTGGAGGGGAGGGGTGGCATAACCAGTACCTTCAGAACCTTGGGCACTTTCTTCCAAGTTTTGCCACAAGAAACCCGGGCTTCTGAGCATTCATTCATTGTTTTAGGTCAGTCCTCCTGGGTCTATTCATTCATTCAAGGGACAAAATATTTAAAAAGACTAATTAACCCTTTGAGCGCGGGCCTGTGAAACGCGATTGTTACCCCTGTGGCGGAGCGATTTCTTGTATACTGACAGTATTATAGAAATTGGTCATGGTTTGTGCTTTCATTACTCCTTGCGTCGAACTCGGTCATTTTCATGATTTTTGTAGTAAATGTAAACATGAAAGGGCAGACATTTTTCTATGTAACACTGTAAGGCATAATCATCAAAACCAAATATAAGACGCGTTATTTTGTAGAGAAAAATTTTGGCAGAAGTTCCGCTTTCTTCCTTTCCAGTAGATTCACAATGCAAAATGCGTAATGCATGGTCATCACGCACGGTTCGATCGATGAGCCTACTGAATAGCATATGAATAGAGGTCCTGTTTCTTTCAAATTATTTCTATGAAATATGGATTAAAGATCATAGCGGCCGGCTTCGCACCTCTGGACAATAGCACCATTCATTAAAAGCGCGCAGGTGTAAGTTTTGAAATAAAAGGGGGACTTTTAACTTACAATACCTAGTGTATTTGGCATACTTTACATTTCATTACATCATTATACATGTAGTTACAACAAAATAGTTCAAGCAAAATGTCAGATAATCAACCCCTCTCCTTATCGTGATAAGTATATATAACCTAGCGAGAATTGGAAAACGACAGGCGTAATCTCCAAGCATCTAATGTTTTATATATATCTATAATAATGAACATTGTTTTAACCTCTTAATCTTTCTATTTCTCTCTTTTCTTCTCATTCTCAATCTTTATCTCTCGTATTTATCCTCTGGAGCTAGCTTCATTTGATTATTTCTTCCCCTCCGGACGCGTACGCGTACGTCAAAAGTTAAGATCGGGAATTCGTTTCTTATGTAAAAAAATATGGTAATGTTGAAATGAAGTGAATAGTTCTTGATTTTTTTTTCCACATGAGCAGGTTATTTCTTTAATGGATATTGAAAATGAATATATCTTTGTTCCTATTCCTCAAGAATTTAGCCCTAAAAAGTTTGTGAAAAGCTGAAAAAAATTGTCAATATAATAGGGAATTATCTCGGCTTCTGTAGGGTTGCTTTTGCTCAAACTTGGTATAATAAACTATCAGACAAATTTTACGATTTTTTTTCTAAACCTAAGTGCTCATTCGACCGTTACAATACACTTGTACGTTTGGTATAATTGAATATAGAGTGACTATTTATGATGAAATGAGTTTGATTCCAATAGGCGCTAAATCCACTTTTAGAGTTTTAGAGTAAATCAAGGTTTTTTAATTTACCACTTTATCTTATCCATTGTAGTTTTATTTTGGTATATATGATTATGCTATTGCATTCGAGTGATAAAATCATGTTTTTAAAAATCTAGCTATCAATTTCAATTTTTAAGAATTTTTTACAATTTTAATATTCATGGATTTAGCGCCTTTTGGAATAAAACCTCCGTCAACAGTCAATATTTGTACATTTAAAGGCTATAAATAAATTATATTCAACACGAAACAAATTAATTTTGCTACTAGAGTATAGTTACATCTTTCTGATGTTTATAATTTGAGAATTAAATTTTTTTATTTTTTTAATTTTTTTTTTATTAATTTCCTATCTTTTCTCAAGACCGGGATTTTCGATGTTTTGTTCCAAAAGGAGCTAAATCCAAAAATATTCATTAAAAAATGAAAACTGTACTAATAATTTCAAAATTTTGCACTGATGTTGGAGACTGGTAGCCACAACATGTGCTAAAAGATCTGATTGCATAATTGTTAAATAAAGTGGTTAAATAAACAAATTTTAAATGACGATAGTGGATTTAGCGCCTTTTGGAATAAAACCGTTTTGGATTTAGCTCCTTTTGGAATAAAACACGTTTTTGTAATCAATTTTTTTTCAATTTTCAAAAATAATTTTCAAATCCCATATGCTGCATTTGATTCCCATGCCTAAGATGCACTTATTTATGCTATAAAATCCATTTTGGTCAAAAGTGGATTTAGCGCCTTTTGGAATCAAGCTCTTCAAATAAACATCAAAGTCACAAAACATTTCAATGTGACAGATGCTTTTAAAATTAGTTGCCTTTTCTGTGTCGCACTGTTCATCAAAGCCCTATATACTGATTGAATCTTCCTTGCAACAATAGACGTTACAATGTCTCACAAGCCAAAGGGAACATGTGCCGTTACCATCGGAAACTTTTATTCAAAGTTATTGAAGAGGATAGAAAACAAGGGTTTGCAGGCATTTTGAAAATAGTGCCCTCTTTTATGCTTACGTTCTAGATAAGCTCCCCGTAGTCCTGCGAAAACACCCTAATGTATAAACAACGGGGAAAATAGTACAGAAAATGGCAAAAGTCCTGTGTTTTACATTTGAACTACATCTTAAACAAAGTCTATTGCAAGAAGTATGTTTCCACTCAATGGTGTATCTATATACGTATATGAAAATAAAAAGGGGGGGGGGAAACAATAATTGTTATAAAATTGCATGCTGCAATTTGTGATGCCTACAATGCATTATCTATGAGGGTGCATGCATGAAGTATGTTTTAATTGATTCATTAAAATGATTAATTGACTTTTAACAAATCTACTTCACATACATTGAAAACCAGGTAAATTCTAAAAAGATTAATATATCACTCAACCTATAAGTCCGATTGGATGCAAAAATACACTGCACGAAATAATTTGAAAGTAAAAAAAATAAAAAAATTCCCTATCTTTAACACATGCCTCCACCGTAGGATCCACCACCGACGGATTCTCCCTTCCCTTCCCTACCCCACTCAAATTATCTTTGTACTAAAACTATGAGCAGGACAAAGCTGAAAGTTCACAGACATGTAGCCTGATAAATTATCTACAATTTGAACATTGTACAGCTCATGACTGTACATTGCTTTCATGCTATTTGAAAAAAAAAAATTAAACAAATATCATCCAAAATGTAACGCCTCCACCCTTTTACTATACCCCAAAATATGACACATGACCATAAATCTTTGCAAGAATATATAGTAGAAAAGTTCTTGGTATGTTTTAAATTTATAGATGGCACCGTGGTTGGGGCTGAATTGGGGGGGGGGGGCTTGCATGTTTCTATAATGTATTTATCAACGTAATACTTCATATATCCTTCCCAACACCCAGTAACAACAGAGAGTGCATCCAGCTCTACGCCAGTGCAATAATTAGTCCAAAAATTGTTTCTCTTACATACAGTTCAGGCCAGAAGTTTACATACACCCAGGAAATTCGATGAAGATTGTGCATTTGCCAAGCCTCATAATATTTACTGTTTCTTAAAGAATATCTGTGCTATAATGCCAAATTTGGTATCAAACAGATGAGTATATCATGCTCTTTCAACATACTGGCATGTCATCAGGAGCTAACAAATATTTACATGCCATTTCCCTAAAAAAAAAAATCTTCATATTTCAAACAAACTTTAGAACAAATCTTGACCAAAACATTTCGTATTTGTGCTCATTATTTCTCAACACAGACATTTCATATTACACTTTTTTTTTTATTAATGATGACATATCATTATAAAAATGTAATATCGATCATAGATTCAACATTTCGTCGCTGTTTTTACGAACCGTCATAAACCGAATTTTTGGTCAAATTTTCGAAATTGAGTTTTTTCGATATTCTTAAAGCCTGTATTCAACTCTATCGAATGACCAAATTTCAGGTCGAAATCTTAATTATTTTTAAAATAAGAGAAGATTCAAATTTCGTTCAAAACGTCACATCGCTTCCAGTGATTTTACGAAGCGTCCTAAACCATTGTTTCTACAATATAGCAGTCTCCAGAAAGGCGCGCAACCCGACCTACATATGGGTGAGCGGTGCGCGTATGCATTGAATGATTTTACGAACCGTTCTATCTCGTGGTTTAGGACGCTAAAAAACATGCGCGTGATACGCATGATTTTACGAAGTGACCTTAACCCCCTGTTTGTCGTAAAAATAATCAGTTTCTAAAAAACTACCTTCCATTTTATTCTAAATATTTAAAATTCAACCCCCTATTGCAAATAATTTCTTTCATATTGTAAAATTATAGAATTTATGCTGTACATTGATATAATTAATTGCCCTGGTTTCCTTCAAAGCGCGAAGTTATGAGCGTCAGAAGAACATCCAAACTTTGAACGCGATTATCTCAAAAGCTGGTTTTGGGAACTCGTCGAGGTGTAGGACGGTTCGTAAAATCACTGACGATTTATTTGTTGCTATGAAACGATATTTGCAAATATAATGACTTTAACAATAGAATAGATTTAGCACAAATATTACTTCTTTTCTACAAAGAAAATACCACTTAAAATATTATTTAGTCCAATCGGAATCCTATTCACAGGAGAGAGCATAAGAAATTCTTTTATGTGATACCAGATTTGTCATGACAGCACTAATATTTCTCAATATACAGGAAGTTTTCTAATGCTTGGCAATGTACAATTTTTATTGAATTTCCTGTAGGTGTATGTAAACTTATGGCCATAACTTTATATCCAAGCTGTGATATGGCAGTTGGGATGAACTTGACCCTTATGATTATGGTTATGTTTATGATTTGTCTCGGTATCAAATGTATTGAATATCTATCGTAAATTTGGATACGAGTACCTTCATTTTTTAAGATATTAAATGAATGGAGCAGCACTTACAATATGACAAGAGTAAAATAATTGTCATTATGTATTTTACTCGTCACCGAAGCTGCACGTTTTCTACAACGTTAACCAAATACCAAACACTTTGTCGAACACTTTATTCAGTCAAAAAAAATAATAATAATAATAATAATAATAATGGGGCAAAATCGTTTTCATGGTGGCAATTTACAATACATATTCAAACCATTAAAGTTTTGTTTAAAATATTCAGATTGTTTGGTTTGTTTTGTTTTGTTTTTTGCTAGTATATATTGTAGGTTTTCCCGGTCACTTTCATACAAATATCATTTGAATCTATTTTAAGATCATTCAATTTCACCACAGTTGTGATCGTTTGGGCCAACCTCCATTTAAACTTATATTAAGTTCGTTCAATAATCATTTATTTATGCAATGAACTTTTTAAATGTGCCAAGTCGATTTTAATAAGTAGCATAAGCGTTTAAAGAATTTTGATTCAATTTAAGTTTTGCTTCGTTTGAGATTTGAATTCTTGTAAAGCATTCTTCGAATCAGTCATATAAGTTTAGATAAAGAACATTCAACTTTAGAATTGGAAATGTTTAATATTTCTTTTCGCTCGATCGAATTAATTATCCGTGCAACACATTTAGAAAAAGAGTCGTTCACATTGAAACTTTATGCATAGATTATTAGAAATATGCA
The DNA here is from genome assembly GCA_940671915.1 of Paracentrotus lividus. Taxonomy (NCBI): domain Eukaryota; kingdom Metazoa; phylum Echinodermata; class Echinoidea; order Camarodonta; family Echinidae; genus Paracentrotus; species Paracentrotus lividus. Next base: position 631,492 of record CALNVZ010000008.1, read on the forward strand.
TTCAAAGTGGGGATGGCCTCGGACTTTCTTAGGTCATTCAAATTCATTATAAGGGAAGCATGTTAGAAATAAGTTTATTCTATTAAAAGAAAGAAACAAAACAAAACAAAAATGTTTCTTTGATATAAGATTAATATCAGATGCGCATATAGCAAAATACAAAATTAACACGGAAAAATAGACAACAGCCTATATTATATATTTTTGAATGACCTTAAAAAAACAAACAATACAAAGCCCCAATTTCAACAGTGGCGGATCCAGGATTTTATGGGGGCCAAAATTTATATTTCAGATTCTTGTACAGTCGAATTTATTTTGCGTTACGCTGGCCGAGCAAAAAGGAGCGGGGAGGTAGGGAGAAGGGGGGGGGGGGGGTATGTGTGAAGATATTTCGGCATTCGGTCATCCTGACAGTAATATTTCATCCGTGGTAAAAGTAGGGATAAGTCGGTCATTCATAAATAATGTATCTTGCTTTTTTAAAATTAAAATGCCGATATCGATCGGTAAAAAGGTATCGCTTGAATATGAATGAACCTTTTATAGGTTTGAATGACAAACCTATGAAATTGGGCAGGAAAACCTATATTATTTTGTTTTCATAGGAGTAAGAATAAAATTGTTTGAATTCTTCGTTTAAGGTCAGTATAGGCCTATATATCGGGGAATGTTTTAAACTCGCGCTTCGCGCTTGTTTGGTCGCTCCGCTCGCAACGTATTTTTTTTTTTTTTCAAAGTTGGCCCCCCCCCCCTCCCTCTGGAAAATCCTGGATCCGCGCCTGGCCTCATTGCCTTGTGAGTGCTGGATCAAAAAGGCTAGGGAGTCAACCTTAATAAGAAATGGAGCCCCGAAGGCGGTCTGGTGCTCGACTCGACACTTTTTCCGTCAGCTCCTGCAGTCAAGCTGATGCCAAACGAATTACCGTGCTCTCCTTTGGACTACGTCAGTAAGACCGAGAGTTGGATTCTGATGACTGGGCCACCCAGGCTCTCCTTACTTCTAGCCAAGGCTTGCGCCCTGAAGAGGACACTTCCGTGTTAAAGAAAACTACTAATCCATATGGTTAAAGTATGAGTATGAGTACTCATACTTTAACCCGTATCAGGACATCTCCCCGGAGGACAACTCCCCCGGGGACAACTCCCGGAGGACAGCTCCCCCGGAGGACAACTCCCCCGGAGGACAACTCCCCCGGAGGACAACACCCCTGGAGGACAACTCCTCCGCAGGACATCTCCCCCGGAGGACAGGTCCCCCCAAGGACAACTCCCCCGGAGGTCATCTCCCCCGATGAAAACTCCCCCGGAGGATAAGTCCCACAGAGGACATATCCCCCGAGTAAAACTCCCCCGGAGGAAAACTCCCCCGCAGCACAACTACCCCGCAGGACAAGTCCCCCGGAGGACAACTCAACCATTCCAGAGAACAGATCCACATGCACTCGTGAATTTTTGCTCCATTAGCGAATTTTTTATAATTTTTTTAACCGAAATAGCCATTCATGGAAATACAAAATCTTTGCCAATTTTTGTTTTTTTTCCGTCGAAGGGTGTAAAGTTTGGCAGCTGTAGAGGCGTACTGCTATTGGAACCGAATTTTATCGTCAAAAGAGAGAGAGAGAGAGATATCAACTTCAATCTTAAATCACCATAGGAAGATGATCTGATTAGAATTGAGAGTATGTAGGTCAATGGTCAGGCCCGTAACTAGGATTTTTGCGGGGGTTCGAAATCTGAAAAAACATGAACCTTTTGAAGGAATGATTCTTGAGCACAAAGCGCGAGCCGAAATTTTTGACTAAAAATGACCCGAAGCAGTATATTTTTACTTTTATGGTTCTATTTTTGTTGTTGTTATTCTTTTACAAACGGTGACGATCATCTTTCTTTTAGCCAAATAAAAAAAAAAAAAAGAAAAAAAAGAAAACAAAAAAAGGATTTTCAAGCCCTAATCGTCAAGTGGAAAATTTTATATCACACCTCCTTAACTATACAAAAATACATGTACATAAATATTGATACAAGGGTTTTGTTTTGGCTTGTTTCAGCAAATGTGTTAGAATTATAAATGATTTTATCGGATAAGTTGACGGAAATACTGAAAAATTGGTTGATATACCGAGATGTTTTAATTGTCATCTACTTCTGGAAATATTTTCATACCAACACTAGTTGCAATAACACCCTCTTATGATAGCGATGACACGGCATGAATGCAAAGCTGTGCAAGTGCATACTTATGAACACACACCATTCAGATATAACAATTGTCTGTAAAATCTTAAACTCAATGAAAATGATTGTTGTTAATGCCAATACAATGACATAGCGCCATCTCTTGGTCAAGTTTGTCAAGACCTAAAATTTGGTGTACATATGGCGACCGGGAATGTTCGTTCTGTGGAAGACATACGATTTTTTAACCTTCTTCCTAAACTACCCCTTATTAAACTGGATTTGAAGTTCAAAATCATGGACCCTTTGTTTCGTTCTTTCAGAGTTTTTGACTTCATCGTCTGCTAGCTGTGCCTGTGCGATCGATGTGTTTGTGTTGTCAGGGACAGCGACCGAACGAGCGAGAAGGGGTAGCGATTTATTACGAACGGAAGCGTGTGGAAATGTGTCTTTACTGTGTCTGGTACGAAGTGCGAAAGCCCGGGGAATGAATCATGATGAATGTGCACCAATACTAGTTGAAAAATCGGTCTAACTTCGAACATTGGACTAACAGTTACAATAAATGAATGATTCGACTCAAGACAAGTGTCAGACTCAGACGTGAAGCCTAAAGGTAAGGCTAAGCCAGGATTTTCATGATTTTGGATCATTGAATTTGATTTTTATTGATGTGTGAACACAAGTCAATGACTGAGAAACCAAATCGCAGTTTGAGTAGAGTTCGTTTAAGAACTTGTGCTCGTTGAGGTGAGAAAGCTATTCTTTCCAGACAAGACTCCAGTTGGATCATTATGAGATGAGTCTACACGAGCTGAATCGGCTGAAATTGCGTAACTAACTTAGCTTGAAAGCCTAGGCTCAGGTCGTCAGGACAACGTCAGATTGGAATTGCCTAGGAATGCTGATGTAAATCTAATGTAGGCCTAAGTGGTACCACAGTTACAGATGTAAGAGTCTCAGTCTAGAACTTTTGGGCAAATACCAGGTTGTAAAGATAGGATTCAGGGCACGACCAGGTTTTGAAATGACTGAGGAAGGACTGCACTGTGACTGCGCCAGGATTCAGGGCAAGACCGAAAGGCTGAATACAGAATTCATCATAGGATTAGGAATCGGTCTTGAATAGACTCTACAGGATTTTTGGGAAGACCAAATATTGAACTAGGGCCTACGCCAAAGGTTCATTTTAGGATTTGGTCTCGGATATACCTACAGGATTCAGGGCAAGACCGAACGCTTATTACAGGATTCAGCGTAGGAATCGGTCTTGAATACAGAACTTGGGGCAAGACCAAATGTTGAATACAGGGTTAATCGTAGCATTTGGTTGTGAATACAGAATTTTAGGAAAAGACCAAGTGTTGAACATCGCAGAAATTGGTCTTGAAAAGGTACAAGGGCAAGATCAGTTTTTGAAGTTGAACTTGACAGATATCGAAGATTGTGTTTAGGTTTCATGATAAGAATTAATTGATTGAAAACAGAACACGTCCAGGAATTCATAAGATACTAGATCTCTTATTATTTGTTGATGAGCAAACAAAGAAAATTTAGAAATTTAGTAATTGTTTTTGGTGACAAAGTATTAGTAATCCACAATTGCAGTTACACAAAGTTTGGTATATAGGACTACAGTAAGAGGGTAATTTATTTTATTGACATTCAATACATGGTGTATCACCCTCTTCACTATGACATTTTTTTTTTTTTTTTTGAAGATCCTTTTTTAATACTTAGCAGGGTTTTCATTTTTAGTTTTTGTCATATCACCTTGAGTTTACACCAAAAAACAAAAAAAAAAAAGAAAAATAAAGTGAAAAAACCTCAGATTATCATTTTCAGTGAAATTGGCCAAAGAACATAAGAAATTGTTAAATGACGTATACAGATTTTCCTTCATCATGATATCAATGTTTCGCATTTAACATAACTTTTAAGTTACAAATCAAAGACAAACACATTGACATTGGCATTGCGTTTTGGTTTTGCTAATATCGAAATTACACAGAACACATTTTGATATACAGCAATAAGATTGTTTTGTGCAATTCAGATCAGGAAGTGCAAAGTCGCACAAAGTGATATCGGTTATTACTTTTAGGAAAATAACTTTGAAAAGCTTGGTTGCTTGCATTGCTCAAGTTAAGAAAATGGATATGTATAGCCCACCTCTAGGTGCAGATCCTTGGATGGGGATGCCTACCGACGATCCCCTAAATCTACATGCATTTAGCGATAATGAACAAACGAGTCAAGGAAGTGCAGGAGCTACACCAAGTCAGCCACCTGTAGCACAGCAATATCAAGAAGGGTCTGGAAACCATCCTTCTTCAGGGATGAATCCTTTCGCAGATCAGATGAACAGGAATCCAAATGCTGAATGGATCGGGCTGCAAAGGCAGCAGAATCAGCTGATGATGGCACTTTTGAATTGTCATATGAAATCTGCTCTGCCGCAAAGAAATCTCCAACCATTTGATGGAAACCCCCTCAACTATATGGCATTCGCCCGAGCATTTGAACAGATCATAGAGTCAAAGACATCCGATGATTCTGACAAGCTCTACTACTTGGAACAGTACACCAAGGGAAAGGCAAATGATATTGTGAGGAGTTGTATGTACGGCACCAACCCTGGATCATCTTTCATGAAGGCCAAGAATCTTCTGCAGAAGCAATTTGGAAACCAGAATCTGGTGCTTGACTCCATGCTCAATAAAGCAGCATCATGGCCTAATGTAAAGAATAAGGATCCAGAGGGTCTGCAGAGCTACTCGTTGTTTGTCACCGAGTTGAATAATTTGGCCAAGGACTTGCATATGGAACAGGAAATTAATCACTCACAGAACATCAAAATGGTAATTGCAAAGCTACCATTCAAGTATAGGGACAAATGGAGAAGTTCTGTGGATAGCATACAGGAAATGCGTGATGAACCACTTTCATTCCAAGATGTCGTTCGCTTCATAAACAAACAAGCACGCATTCTGAACAACCCTGTTTATGGGAATATTGGAGGCTCAGCAAGGTCAGGAGAAACTTCAAAGACAAAGCCTGCTCCCCAGAGACAAGTTCTTACCACAACTAAGCAGTCAAAGAAAGAGGAAGAAAATTGTCTCTTTTGTAAGGGAGAAAGTCATTCCTTGGCAGACTGCCAGGCTCTTGGGAAGAAGACACATGAGGAGAAACTGACTTTCTGTAGGAAGAAAGGACTCTGCTATGGATGTCTTAAACCCTCTCATCTGTCAAAGGACTGTAAACAAAGGTTGGAGTGTTCCAAGTGCAAAAGACGTCATCCTACTTTGCTACATAAGGAGATACTATCAGGTCAAGAGAAAAAGGAAGAGCCTGCGAGTAGTAGGAAGGAAGAGAAAGAAGTAGCAGTACAGGAAAACCTGAGTGAAGAGAAAGACGGTGCAGAGGATGTGACGGTGAAACGCAGTCTTTCCAATCTTGCCAGTCAGTGTCAAAAGGAGTCACCTCCGACTGTTGTACCAGTGATTGCAAGGAACCAAGAAACAGGGAAGCAAGTTCAGACCTACGCAATTGTTGATAACGGCAGCAACGCGACCTTCTGTACAGAGTCGTTGAAAGAAAAACTAGGATGTAAAGGAAGGTACAAGAATATAGAGCTGCAGACAATTACAGATCAGAAGGTAGTAAGGACTTGTGTCCTGAAGCAGATCGAGGTTACAGGCTTGGGGGAAAGAAACTACCTCCCTATCCAAGAAGTCTTCACTAGGTCCTCTATCCCCATGAGAAAGGAAGACATACCAAAGAAAAAGGATGTCGACAAGTGGGAGTACTTGAAAGGGATAGATTTCCAGGAAATAGAAGCAGACGTTGACATACTGATTGGCGGTAATGTACAGAAAGCCATGGAGCCTCTGCAGGTCATCAACAGTCTGGACGATCGACCGTACGCCTGCAAAACTGGCCTCGGATGGATAGTCTTTGGACTGAAGTCTGGGAATGGAAATGAGAGGTTCACTTCGCATAGAGTGCAAGTGATGGACAATATTCAGGAACAGCTCCAGAATCTCTATAATGCTGACTTCTCTGAACGCCAAACTGAAGATAAAGAAGAGAAATCGATTGAGGATAAGAGGTTCATGAAGATAGTAGATGAATCTATCGAGCTGGTGGATGGGCATTACCAGATTGAATTGCCATTTCAAGGAGAAGTTAATCTTCCAAATAGCAAGCCCTTGGCGGAGCAAAGGTTGAATCATCTCAAAAGGAAATTCCAAAGGCAGCCTGATTTCTATGAGAAGTATAAGGAGTGCATATAAACAACCATCCAAAAGGGTTATGCTGAAAGGGTACCAGAACAAGATTTGGAAGGCACCAAAGGGAAAGTATGGTATCTGCCTCATCACGGTGTCACGCACCCCCAGAAGGATAAGTTGAGGGTGGTGTACGATTGCTCTGCGAAATATTAAGGAACCTCGCTGAACCAGGAATTTGTAAAGGGGCCGGATTTGGCAAACAATCTGTGTGGAGTTTTGACAAGATTCCGAGAAGGAAAGGTAGCTCTAATGTCTGATATTGAGGGCATGTTCTCTCAAGTTTTGGTACCAGATGAGGATAGGAACCTGTTGAGACTTTTGTGGTGGGAAGGAGGCGACTTCCTAGAGGAACCAAAAGAGTACCGCATGAGAGTTCATGTATTTGGAATTTACGAAATATTCCATTTTGCTTTGGAGGTGACTTTAGCCTAGCTCCTCTACCAGTTTTATTCAGCAAATTGATTATTCATGCCCAGAGGAGACTCCGAAACTAAGTTTTCAATCTACGACAATTTACAAACTATCATGACAAGGAAAGTTGTGATATTGTCTTCTGTATCATCCTACTTCGCGAATTTAGTGAGCGAAACCTGTGATTACAGTGAGAACAATTTTAGTAAATTCATTTCATCGTCAAGACATGCTTCGACGTATCAGTTGAGACCAAACCTAAAAGCCGATGCCAAGAAACCAAAATGTATGGACTGTTACCATGGATGTAGATTCAGAATTATGATTTTTGTTTATTTATTTATTTTTTTTTCACACACAGTAGCATTTATAACCAACAAACGAAATAAACATGTTTACTGATAAGGATTTAAATCAACAAATATTTACAGTTGAGGATGATCAATTACGGGGTATTACCCAAGTCATTTAAAAAAAAAAAAAAAAAATGCTTTGTTTCATTTGATATTAATTTGTTTAAAGGTGATATGACAGAAATGAAAATGGGAGCGCTGGATAGTAATATACTGTACTTGGTTTTATGTATTTCTATCAAAGTATTGTATGTCAAGGCTGGTAAAGTTCATTTCACAGGTTTAAAGCATTTTTCCTTGCATTTGGTGTAAAGTGATTTAAATTAATTTTCAATTTCAGGAATGTTCTGGAAGTGTTTGTTTATTCATTACACTCCCTTACTTTTTTATTGGCAATTGAAGTATTACAGAATGAATGCATTATTAACTACCATGTATGTAAAAAAAAAAAAAAAAACACCATTGCATTTTGCTACATAAAGGATAATCATTACGTGTACATAGTTGGTTGAGTTGACAATACGTCTGTGGCTATCAATGCAAAGTTGATAAAGGGTAAATTTTTATCTTGTATCAAAACAGTATTGTATTGCTAAGTACATGATTTGCAGGGTAAAATATCTTGGAGCGTTTAATTAGTCACAGTTTGTACATGATATTCACATTTTTATCCTCAGAAAGGTAATACATATGACTCATCCAGTTTAGCATCTCTTGGTTAATTGGTTACCCGAGCTTGTAGAAGTTCCTAGGAACGAATAGCAATGGACCTGTCTGGTTCGCCCTTTGTTGGTCCCATTCTCTGTTAATTGACCAGCCTTTGTGGACCCAGAGGATATGACTTAGGCACAGTTGCCTGTATACCAGTGTATTTTAAGCATTGAAATTGTTTGATATTTGAAATGTTGAAGTTTATTGATTCATAAAATTGGAGGCAATTTCAAACACAATGGTTTTACTATGCAAAGGATATGGCATAGTTGGTTTCTACATATAGGAGACACTTTGGATGTTGATATTATACAACATTTTATTTGGATTTAGATGAAAGCAGATTTTTAAAGAAAATAGGGTAAAGTTTTGTGATAATGAGGCCTTAAAATGTTTCAGACTATGCATATTATCTCTCTGATTAGAGATTGTTTTCAAGTTTTCTTCATTGTAAATGATTCAATTATGTGATGAATGTTGACTTTGTGGCCTAATATACGGTGACCCGACATTTGCTCCTGCGACAATTGCTCCGGGCTTTATTTTGTCTAAGATATAGGGTTAGGGTTAGGGTTGTAATAGGGATTTATATTAGGTTTAGGGTTAGGTTTAGGGTAGGGTATAGTGTAAAGTCCCTGGTTGAAGTTAGTCATTCGATTAGTGTATGGAATTTATAGCGGGGCAATTGTCGCGGGAGCAAATGTCATGGATTCCTAATATACATGTCAGTCGAGTATGCCAAATAGCATGATATCTATCTCATTGATCAGACTAAAGGAGTATAGATTAGTAGTTAGTAAATTTTGTTTCATTTAAAGGAAAAGGCATTAAAACGCAGCGCGTTAATGCTAGCCATTGTTATTTTTTTGGCACACTGTAGACATGTATATCAAGGAAAACCAACTGTTTTTTATGCAGACGATTTATGATAATGTACATAAGTTTATGATTCAAAGACTGTTAACAAATTATCGTTAGGTATTTTCCAGTTAAAGAATTTTACCTTTCTGCAGTGGTTAGCATGTTCAGTGTAAGTTGATGACATCAGTTGGGTTTAGTTCTTAAGGTTTTAATAAGTGTTCATTATTGTGTTCAATCAAGATACATTTTGACTATTTGTGTAAACTACTCTCTAGAAATACTGGCATTTTATATAAATTAAAGCATGATTTTCCAACTCGAATCCTTTATTTTCAATTATACACGACTTTAATTTTGCCATATCTCAATTACGGCATTCTGCCTGGGGTAATGGGACTAAAACTCAACAGGAGAAAATTCTTATGATTCAAAAACGAGCACTTAGAAACATTAACCATGCTGGATTCCTTTCTCATACAAGACCATTGCTTCTTAAAAATAAATTGCTTCGTATCGACGATATTTATATTTACAACTTAGGAATATTCATGCACCAACTGTCTGTTAATGAAATACTGCGGAAATAGCCAAACTTTTGAAAAAAAGAACAGCTCAGTTCACTCATACCCCACACGTCAACGTATTTATATCATCTACCACGTACACGAACTCTTTTTGCCAAACAACTGTTATATATATACTGGTCCTAAGTTATGTCTGACCTCCCCAAAACAATAATTGAATCAACCTCTTTGCATACTTTTAAATGTAAGCTAAAATTTCATTTATTAAAGGGTTATAAACACAGGCGGAAAATGACACATGAGCAATTGTTTTTATGTCTCCATAATGTATGGTTATCTCAATATTGATGTATGTTTATAATGCAGTGCCGAGATGCTGTCGTCATTCTACAACAAATTACGACATCATCTCGGTACCGCTCACTTTTTCCATTTGCGTATATCAATGTTAATGTATGATTATAATGTAGTGCCGAGATGATGTCGTCATTACACATCAAAAAATGATTACATCATCCGGTACGCTCACTATTACATTGCGTACAGATAGGTAGTTCAATGTAAAAAAAAAAAAAAAGATATGTTAATGCACATTTTTCAGTTACTCCTATTATATATCTTTGTATTTATTATTTCTTTATGTGTTTCTTATACATCATCTTCACAAAGGGCCTAATGTAACAAGCTTTGCTTTTAACTTAGGCTCCTTCATATTTCTTTCTTTCTTATGCTACTGATGTAATTCGTTTAATGATTTATCAAATAATGCATAGTTTTGAATGAATAGTTGTTCTTATTATTGTTTGATTGGAATATGAAATAAACTGAACTGAACTAAACTGAACTGAATATACGACGCAACTCGGAATACTGGGATCTTTGAAGACTACCCCCCCCCCCCTTGTCAGAGTCTTTGGTGTACGCAAGCTATTTTGTTTAACAAAGATTTTTCCTTGTGTTTTGGGGGTGTGGACTTATAAGAGCTTTGTAAACCGAGTTCCGTTAAATTTTGTGGTACTTTGATCAATAATCATGTATGTTGGTATTCCAGGTTATGATAAGTAAAGTAATTTTCAAAAACTTGTTTTATGAAATTAAGGGCGGAAGTTTTAATGCAATACAGTGACATAGCGGCAATCTCTTGGTCAAGTTTGTCAAGACCTAAAATTTGGTGTAAATATGGCGACCGGGAATGTTCGTTCTGTGGAAGACATACGATTTTTCAACCTTCTTCCTACACACCCTTTTATTAACTGGATTTGAAGTTCAAAATCATGGACCCTTTGTTTCGTTCTTTCAGAGTTTTTGACTTCATCGTCTGCTAGCTTGCCTGTGCGATCGATGTGTTTGTGTTGTAGGGACAGCGACGAACGAGCGAGAAGGGGTAGCGATTCATTTACGAACGGAAGCGTGTGGAAATGTGTCTTTACTGTGTCTGGTACGAAGTGCGAAAGCCCGGGGAATGAATCATGATGAATGTGCACATAATAATTGTATTACATTATTCCTTGAAAAAATGGCAAAACAAGTGATGATGTTGGAATTGAGTTTGTGAATTTCTTTTTTGATAAATAAAAAATTGTGTTCTCGTTTAAACTTTTGCGCCCATTCTAATTTGTTTAGGGTGTAATTAATGATTAATTAACTTAATTATTATCGTGGCTCACCCCCCCCCCCCCCACCCCCCTTGCTGAAGACGACTAGAGATATGTAGGCCAACTCGCCTTTCGTGCTCTTTTCTACTCCTCTAGCTTCATATTTCCCCATTTAGAATCCTTCCTTTTTTCAACATTTTTTTTTTATTTCTTGCATTTTCATTAATTTTCCTTTTCTGAGGGTCACATTTCGTTGGGGGTACCTCTGAATCTGCCAAACTTAACAACCTTTTGAGGGAAGGAGTAGCCATTCATAGATTGGAAGGGGTGGTTCCAATGGATGATTAACAATAATTATTAAACAACCATTCCCATCCTCGCTTGTCATTACAGAAGGGTTACTCCATGCGAAAAGTAATGTAATAATTGTAACAGAAAGAAAACCCAAGGGGTTGGCATAAAATCAATAGTTATAAAGAATTTAAAGTGAGGGGAGTTGTCCTTGGGGGGACCTATCCCCCGGGGAAGATGTCCTCCAGGGGAGTTGTCCTGCGGGGAGTTGTCCTCCGGGGAGCTGTCCTCAGGGGGTGTTGTCCTCCGGGGGAGTTGTCCTCCAGGGGAGTTGTCCAGGGGGAAGTTGTCCTCCGTGGGAGTTGTCCCTGGGAGAACCTGTCCTCCGGGGGACTCGTCCTTGGGGGGACCTGTCCTCCGGGGGAGATGTCCTGCGGGTGACCTGTCCTGCGGGGGAGTTGTCCTCCCGGGGAGTTGTCCTCCGGGGGAGCTGTCCTCCGGGAGTTTTCTCCGGGGGAGTCGTCCTCCGGGGAAGATGTCCTAGAACCCTTTAACCATATGGATTAGTAGTTTTCTTTAAAAATATACACTTTAAGAATAATCCACATACTGAATAGCTCCTAATCCTCTTCATCTATTCACCCGGTTTTGGTCGAGACAAACTCTTGTCACGCCTCGTCACTCCTAGCGCTCTTTGTCACGTGACGTTACTCTCTCTTTACATTAAATCAAACACTACACAGTACAGAAACTCGGGTAAATTAAATTAAATTAAATTAAATTAAAATCTTCATTTTATTTTCTGCTTTGATTTGATTATGTTTAAGAATTTTATATAGTTGAAATGTGCATGTGTATATATAAGTATATATGAGTGTTTACGTAGACTCATCTATATATATGTTTGTTATAATTATGTAAAAAGAAATTATTCCTTGGTACTATTT
>CALNVZ010000008.1:657095-694083 GCA_940671915.1 Paracentrotus lividus
GTTGTCGTCGGAACAAAACACTGCACAATGAATGGAGGCGCACTATATCTTACGTGTAATTATATATCAAAATCGCAAATTTTAGCGCGAGGAGCGGAGCGCGTATCTTTGTTAAATCCCGATTCCATAGTTGTTTTCTCTCCACGTGACGCATTTTTTAACCAATATTGGTTAAAATTCGGAATTGGGCTTTTTTAACCAACCCAGTGCTTTTTCACGTTAACCCAACTTGTTTTTAACCATATTTCTTTTTAATACAGTAATCTTGGTTAATTTTTAACCAACTGTTTTATATGCTTTTTTTTAGCCAGCGTTCTGAGAGTGTAAAGCCGTGCTTTATACTGGGAATATGCTACTTTGAATTCGCTAAAAGTCTTGTAGATAAGATAGCAAGCGCGTCGACCCAGTGATCAAAACATATCATATCATGCCACGCATGCTGTCGTGAAGCTGAAGCACAAATTGCCGAATCCGTGGATTAACCTACTGATGCTGATTGGTTTATAAGTTGGTGTAATGTGCCAATTGGCATACAGAATACTAATCTATTAATACTAACAACGGGGTGAATGGGTGTGGTGCAAATAACGATATATTATAACCATAATTCTTGGCAGTAAACAAAACTTCTCCCATCTGGTTCGAAGGGGAAACCCCGTTAGAAACAAAAATCCACTATCTCAACTCGAAACTTCACTTGTAAAACTTAATAATCAACAATTCAACGTAGTTTAAACATGGTTAAACTCTTGATCAAACGGCATGACTAAAATTGTAATGAAAGGCGCTAGCGCTCGCACGCGACGGTATGTGTAACTATTGTAACGAAATTGGTTTATTTCTTTGAAAATTATCCAGAGAGATGAAATAAGATGAAGAAGTATAACTTGTTTGTTTGGATGATGATGGCGTGATTCCACTCATGGTAGGCTATGGCACAAATCACGTGTTCTATACGCTGTACACCCAAATGATCACAATAGGTAATGTCTATGCACGATTGTTGTAAATTTAGGTGAGTAATTGATATCAAGTGAGATTATACCTCCATTTTGTGTGGATTATTGTTCACGTAAGTCTGCTGTCTGTTATAAAATCTATGACTTGTTGAAATCCGATATCGGAGAACTGAAGTTATTCACACGCCGTAACTAGATTTTCACGGGGGAGGGGAAGGGGTACACGGTAATGGATAGATTGACCTTTTGGCTCGGATCCTCTGTTATCATGTGATATGCTCGACCGGGCGTAAGACTTCATTTCTCACAGTCAGAAGTGTAATAACGCAAGTAGCGGACCACGCTAACCAATTTTGCTTTTTTATACCAATTTTTTTTTTAAAATATATTTATTTTTTTTTTTATAATTATTCTTATAAATTTTAATTTTATTTTTAACTTATTATTATTATTCTTATTTCTTTAGTATTTTTGAATAATATATAGAGAAAAGCGTTCTTCTGGTGCGAATGCAAACATAAAAAAGGCAATTACTTTCCCGACACTCAATCAAATGTTGGTTTATTCTACGACAGGGCCATGGTTACTGATTGATTTGCGACCGACCCGCCCATGTAACATGTTAATAATTCAGAACAGTGGAGTGAATATAGTGCTTGAACTCCCAGCTGAGGAAGGGCGAATTGTCCGATCTTCAATACTCTCATATACAGATTCAACTTATTGACTGATTGACCCCATTGTGTTTGTTATCTCGACTGCAGACAATATAATAACACAGAACTATATGATGCGTTTTCGTGATTTAATAAATATCCGAAACAGCATTGTCCTGAAAATCAAAATAAAGAGTAAAAACCAAAAGTGTGCTTATAAAAGCAAGTCCCGATTTTCTCGGCCACGAAAATTAGACATGTAAGCATTATACGAAGTCAAATTAGGAACATATTATGCATGCAGCAAACATGTGAAACCCCCTGAAAAAAGTATTTGTACCTATATTCCCTCATTTCAACAAATATCAATCACATGTCATGTCAAAACACCAGCTTGACATGTTGGCCATATATGAGATAAAAGTCATCCCGCTATAAGTATGACATATATACAGGGTGTTTCCGAAAAAAAGGAAACCCAACTTGATCCTAACAATAATTTCAAAAATATTCAATGATAATTAATAGAAATTATTCACTAGTAAAGTGCAACTCATTTCCATTCATAAGATACCTCCTCACCTCACAATGTCACGCATACTAAACCCCATTTTCGAAAAGTCTTTGTAAATTGTGCGTGTCACTTTCATGCACCCTGAGATGTTTGTGTGAATGTGCCCTGAAAGGGAACTCAACTTTGATCATAACATAAACTTCAAAAATTTCAGTGGTGAATAAGAATTTATATCACTTGGGAAAGTACAACTCCATACAATTCTAATTGATACTCTCTCAGTCCACACAATAGCTGCATCACTGAACCCCATTGTTTTGAAATTGTCTCGCGCAAATGGCAGTTCTTTATCAGTGCTCTCATGTCTTGAGATGGTGCTTTCAAGATTCCTAACAAATCTAAGTAAGCATTCCAGTGACTTAAAAATAATGAGTTTGATAAATGTTGTTGGAAATTTTATCTTATTTAGTCCTTTAGTTTACCATCCAGGGTAATTTCACATGTTACTGGTTCACGACAACCAGAGACTTCAGTTCCCATGGATAAGTAAGAAGCATGACAGTTGCTCAATCACAATTTTTGCCAAGATAGTTTTCAGAAACAATGGGGTTCATGAATGCTGAACATTGTGAGCCTGAAATGAGAGTATATTAATACAATCGATAATGAGTGGTCACTTTCCAGTGGATAATAGAACGTCTAATCACTACTGTCAGTTTTTAAATATGATGATGATGAAAGTTGGGTTCCCTTTTTAGGCAATTGCAGACACCATCTCCAATGAGCCGTCTGGGTTGAAAGGTGCGGGTAGGAAATCCTGAGTGTGGTGAGAGAGTGCGGGTTGGTGGGGCGCGTTGTCTTTCGGAGTGTATGGGGGGTATCGATGATGGTGGCGTTTGTAGGCCCGTATTGGGGGAGTGTGGCATGGATCTGAAGATAGGTTGCCTGGGGTGGGATGACGGAGTTTGGTTCGCGCGGATACAGGATATGGTGTAAGATCTGGCGTCGGAAAAGGGGGGCCGTAGAATGTGAGTGTGGGGGGGTAGCGACGATCGGGATGTTGCGAGGGTCTGGTTTGTCGGGTCCGGCGTGCGTGAAGGGTGGGAGTGTATATGGGGGCGTTTTGGACTGGGGGTGAGGTGGGGTGTACTCGCGGAAAGTGACCCAGCTCCCACCAATTTTGCAAGAGATTTTCCAAAACAATGAGAGGTGCGCGCACCCAGTGATGCGTGCATTTGGTGATCTGAGCAGAGTTCGTCTCCATCTAAAATTAGTCTTAATGGTTGCCTTGTCCGAGCGATATAAATTTCTTATCAACCATGGTAATAACTCTTTTTAAATTAACTTTGTAGTGATCAACAACTTGGGTTTCCTTTTGTTCTCGCAGCACGCCTGTACTCAAGACCTAGCAAAGTATACCCTGATGCCAGAAACGTCTGTATAAAAAAGAACTTATTATTTACACTCGTGCTCTCACATCAGTATTAGACCTTTTTCTGTAAAAAATACGTCTTAAAGACAAAAGAATATTGCACCAAACGTACGTCCGTCAGTATTCAGGTCGCCGTCGATTTTGACTGTCGTGACTGTCAGGACCGTCGTTCATATAGTCATCAACTACGACGTCTCATGGACGTTTGCACGCGGTATTTCGGACCAGTATATAGACGTGCGCATTACTGGATTAATTGATGTTATTAGAAGCGGAGAGCGTCATAAAGAGTGATGGTTCTAGTGACGTGGTAATATTACGTGTTTAGTGGTTTCAAATCTCTAATGCTGTGATCGTTGTTATTCAAAAATGATTGGGAGTGTCAAGACACATCAACTATTTGGATCATGAAGGAGAGCATCTCAGTTCATTTTTGATATGAGCAAAATAGTTAACTCAGTCTCCTCAGAAGCATGGTCCATTGCCTGGGTATATTTAGTACTGGACGGGATACAGTAAGTCATGATTGTATTTGAGAGAGTCCCATGTATTTATGACTATATAAATTAGTGATCAAACTAATTTTACGTGGTTTAAAGTTTCCTTTATTCTCTTCTTAGATAATTGCATACTGATTTCATTCTACTTTACGCTTAATCTGACGTTGTGGTGAATTTGATTTCTTAGTAAGAAAAACTACAGTGTAAAGAAGTTTAACCATTGTGTTTTTATCAAAAATAATTGATAAAAACGGTCGACTATTGGCCCTAAATCATACTATTTCTTTTTATAATCAGAGTTACAAAATTATCACCAATAGTCATAATGCCCTGTCATAATCCTCAGGTCAGATTAAAATTGACCAAATTGTAATCGTCGTTAGATGGCTCAATAAGCATGACGTCATAATCAAAGTCCATTATCACTGTCGTCATATACAAATTGCAAATGAAGTCGTCGTAGATTGGTCAATGAAATAGACGGTATTATAAAGTCGAGTGAATCTGGTCATATAAATTGCAAATTTTAATCGTTGTAAATGGTCAAAAATTAACGTCAATAATCAGGTCAATATAAATTTTATAATCACCATGGTAATATTTTTTAAATTATTGATGATCAAACTTGGGTTTCCTTTTTTCTGGGTCACCCTGTATAAACCTAGCAAAGTATACCCTGATAGCAGAAACTTGTAAAAAAGACGTTTTATTTATTTACGACGTGTCTCACGTCATATTGACGTTGTAAAAATACGTTTTAAAGACAAAGATTTGCACCAACGTACGTCGTCATATTGACGTCGTATTTTGACGTGATTAGGACGTCGTCAATAGTCAACTACGACGTCTTCATGACGTCTTTACACCGTATTCTTGACCAGTATATAAGACGTCATATTGACATGATTATTTGATGTGATTAAAGACGTCATAAAGACGTATGGTTTATGACGTGAAATATACGTCTTTAGTGGTTCAAATTTAATGTGATCGTTTGTAATTCAAAATATTTATTGGACCATCAACTGATTTTGTATTCAAAGGATCTCATATTCTTTGATATGGAGCAAAGAGTAACTCAGTTCTTCCTCATAAGGCATGGTCCATTGCCTGTATTTTATCGAGGGAACAGTAGTCATAATGATTGAGATAGTTCCATGTATTTATATTATAAATTATATAACTATTTCATGGTTAAAGTTTCCTTAATTTTTCTTTAATGAATTGCGATCCATCAATAACTTCAAGAATATTTCAGTGGTGATTAAGAATTTAATATCACTGGAAAGTACAACTCATTACCATTCTTAATGATACCTCTCTCAGCTCACAATATCATGCATCACTGAACCCCATTGTTTTGAAAATTGTCTCGCAAAATTGTGATAGGTTCTCTTTCATGCTCCTTGAGATGAGTTGCTTCAAAGATCCTAACAAATCTAAGTAAAGCATTCCAGTGACTTAAATAAATGAGTTTATAAATGGGTTGGAAATTTACTTATTTAGTCCTTTATCTTACCATCCAGTAATTTCAACATGTTACTGTCACGACAACCCAGAGAACCTTCAGTTCCCATGGATAATGTAAGAAGCATGACAGTGCATCAATCACAATTTTGCAAGATATTTTCAGAACAATGGGGTTCAGTGATGCGTGACATTGGTGAGCTGAAAGAGATATTAATACAATGATAATGAGTGGCACTTTCCAGTGATAATAAACGTCATAATCACTACTGTCATTGTTTTAAAATGATTGATGATGAAAGTTGGGTTCCCTTTTTAGGCACATTGCAGCAACCCATCTCAATGAGCGTGAAAGTGAACCACTCACAATTTTGCAAGACATTTTCAAAACAATGAGGTTCAGTGTGCGTGGCATTGGTGAGCTGAGCAGGGTATCATTAAAATATTAATGAGTTGCACTTTCCAGTTCTGAGAGTGTAAAAGCGTGCTTTATACTGGAATATGCTACGTTGATTCGCTAAAAGTCTTTGTAGTATAAGATAGCAGGCGGTCGACCCGTGATCAAAACATTATCATATCTATGCCCGCATGCTGTAATCGTGAAGCTGAAGCACAAATTTGCACGAATCCCGTGGATAACCTACTGATGCTGATTGGTTTATAAGTTGGTATGTGCCAAGTTGGCATACAGAATACTAATCTATTAATACTAACAACGGGTTATGGGTTGTGTGCAAATAACGATATATTATAACATATTTCAGTAAACAAAACTTCTTCCCCCTCTGGTTCCGGAAGGAAACCCGTAAAACAAAAATCCACTATTCTCAACTCCGAAACTTCACTTGTAAAACTTATAATCAACAATAAACGATATGTTTCAAAACTGGTTAAACTCTTGCATCAAACGGCATGACTAAAATGTAATGAAAGGCGCTAGCGCTCGCAACGCAGACGGGTATGTTTTAACATATTGTAACGAAATTGGTTTATTTCTTTGAAAATTATCCAGAAGATAGAAATAAGATGAAGAAGATAACTTGTTGTTTGGATGATGATGGCGTGATTCCACTCAATGGTAGGCTATGGCAAGAAATTCACGTGTTCTATACCTGTACACCCAAATTGATCACAATAGGTAATGGTCTATGCACGATTGTTGTAAATTAGGTGGAGTAATTGATTATCAAGTGAGATTATACCTCCATTTGTAGTGGATTATTGTTCACGTAAGTTGCTGTGCTGTTATAAAATTATGACTTGTTGAAATCCGATACCGGAAACTGAAGTTATTCACACCCGTAACTAGGATTTTCACGGGGGAGGGGAAGGGGTCGAACGTATGGAGTAGATTGACCTTTGCTTCGGATCCTCTGTTATCATGTGATATTGCTCGCGCGGGGCGTAAGCTTCATTTCTCACAGTCATGACAGTGTAATAACGCAGAGTAGGCCTACGCACGCCTACACATTATAGATATTTAGGAAAACGTTCTTTGGTGCGAATGCAAACATAAAAAAGGGCATTACTTTCCCGACATCCAATCAAATGTTTGGTTATATTCTACGACAGGCCATGGTTTACTGATTGATTTGCGACCCGACACCGCCCATTAACATGTTATAATTCAGAACAGTGGAGTGATATAGTGCTGAACTCCCAGCTGAGAAGGGCGAATTGTCCGATCCTCAATACCTCTCATATACAGAATTCACTAATTGACTGATTGACCTCCATTGTGTTTGTTATCTCACTGCAGACAAATAAATAACACAGAGACTATATATGCGGTTTTCCGTGATTTAATAAATATCCGAAAAGCATGTCCGAAAATCAAAATAAAAGTCAAAAACCAAAAGTGTGCTTTATAAAAAGCAAGCCGATTTATCTCGGCCACCGAAAATTAAGACATGTAAGATTATACGAAGGTCAAATTAGAGAACATATTAATGCATGCAACAAACATGTGAAGACCCCCTGAAAAAATGTATTTGGTACCATATTCCTCAATTTCAACAAATATCAATCACATTCATGTCAAAGACACCAGCTTGACATGTTGGCCAATATATGAGATAAAAGTCCATCCGCTATAAGTACTGAACATATATACAGGGTGTTTCCGAAAAAAGGAAACCCAACTTTGATCAACAATAATTTCAAAAATATTCCAATGATAATTATGAAATTTATATCACTGTAAAGTGCAACTCATTTCCATTCTAATGATACCTCGCTCACCTCACCAATGTCACGCATCACTAAACCCCATTGTTTTCGAAAAGTCTTGTAAAATTGTGCGTGGTTCACTTTCATGCACCCTGAGATGGTTTGTGTGAATGTGCCTGGAAAGGAAACTCAACTTTGGATCCATCAATAACTTCAAGAATATTTCAGTGGTGATTAAGAATTTAATATCACTGGAAAGTACAACTCATTACCATTTTAATGATACCTCTCTCAGCTCACAATATCATGCATCACTGAACCCCATTGTTTTGAAAATTGTCTCGCAAAATTGTGATAGGTTCTCTTTCATGCTCCTTGAGATGAGTTGCTTCAAAGATTCCTAACAAATCTAAGTAAAGCATTCCAGTGACTTAAATAAATGAGTTTATAAATGGGTTGGAAATTTACTTATTTAGTCCTTTAGTCTTACCATCCAGGTAATTTCAACATGTTACTGTCACGACAACCCAGAGAACCTTCAGTTCCCATGGATAATGTAAGAAGCATGACAGTGCATCAATCACAATTTTGCAAGATATTTTCAGAACAATGGGGTTCAGTGATGCGTGACATTGGTGAGCTGAAAGAGATATTAATACAATGATAATGAGTGGCACTTTCCAGTGATAATAAACGTCATAATCACTACTGTCATGTTTTAAAATGATTGATGATGAAAGTTGGGTTCCCTTTTTAGGCACATTGCAGCAACCCATCTCAATTGAGCGTGAAAGTGAACCACTCACAATTTTGCAAGACATTTTCAAAACAATGAGGTTCAGTGATGCGTGGCATTGGTGAGCTGAGCAGGGTATCATTAAAATATAATGAGTTGCACTTTCCAGTGATATAAATTTTATAATCACCATGTATAATTTTTTTAAATTATTGATGATCAAACTTGGGTTTCCTTTTTTCTGGTCACCCTGTATAAACCTAGCAAAGTATACCCTGATAGCAGAAACTTGTAAAAAAGACGTTTTATTATTTACGACGTGTCTCACGTCATATTGACGTTGTAAAAATACGTTTTAAAGACAAAGATTTGCACCAACGTACGTCGTCATATTGACGTCGTATTTTGACGTGATTAGGACGTCGTCAATAGTCAACTACGACGTCTTCATGACGTCTTTACACCGTATTCTTGACCAGTATATAAGACGTCATATTGACATGATTATTTGATGTGATTAAAGACGTCATAAAGACGTATGGTTTATGACGTGAAATATACGTCTTTAGTGGTTCAAATTTAATGTGATCGTTTGTAATTCAAAATATTATTGGACCATCAACTGATTTTGTATTCAAAGGATCTCATATTCTTTGATATGGAGCAAAGAGTAACTCAGTTCTCCTCATAAGGCATGGTCCATTGCCTGTATTTTATCGAGGGAACAGTAGTCATAATGATTGAGATAGTTCCATGTATTTATATTATAAATTATAAACTATTTCATGGTTAAAGTTTCCTTAATTTTTCTTTAATGAATTGCATACTATTTCATTCTACTTTACCGCTTAATTCTGACGTTTTTGATTTATTTCTTAGTAAAAAAATACTTGTGTAAAGAGTTTAACATTGTTTTATGAAAGAAACATGATAAAAACTCGACTAATTACCCAAAATCATTACTATTTCTTTTTTAATCGATTACAAAATTATCACCAATAGTCATAATCCCGTCATAATCTGGTCATATAAAAATACAAATTAATCGTCGTAGATTGGTCAATAAATGACGTCATAATCAAGTCATAATCTGGTCATATAAAATGCAAATTTAATCGTCGTAGATTGGTCAATAAATGACGTCATATACAAGTCATAATCTGGTCATATAAATTGCAAATTTAATCGTTGTAGATTGGTCAATAAATTACGTCATAATCAAGTCATAATCTGGTCATATAAAATGCAAATTTAATCGTCGTAGATTGGTCAATAAATGACGTCATATACAAGTCATAATCTGGTCATATAAATTGCAAATTAATCGTTGTAGATTGGTCAATAAATTACGTCATAATCACGTCATAATCTGGAGATATAATACGCTAAATTTACTCGTCGTAGATTGGTATAATAGAATTTAGACGTCAATAAATAGCTACACGTCATAATTGAGTCCATATAAAATGCAAATAGCCATGGATACGTCTTTAAATTACCGCAGGATTGAGTAAATTAAGTTGAGACGTCATAATCACAGTGCATATCTTGTCATTTAACATGCAAAATATACTTGTGAAAAGTGGTCAATATGACGTTATGAAGACGTCGTATATACGACGTATGACCAGTATTACTAGTTTACGACGTCATTACGACGATATTACGTCCATGTCTGCTATCAGGGTACCGTCTGCTAGTTAAACTTATAAATCGGGCAAAAAATTTTGTTTAGCGTTCCACTAACAGCTAACCGAACTAAAGATGGTGAACCAACGGGTTATAATTAGATGCAAGCATCCGATCCCTCCTTTGCTAGTGGCCCCAGAAGAATAGGCTACAAGCGAGACCCGTCCCTAAAATGTTCACCTGAGGAAAGGCAAAAGAAACATAAAAAGATAAAAAGGTAAAACAATTAAAAATCACATTGTCTTAGGAGGCATATAGATAAACAAATTCTACATGAAAAAAGATTCATATAAACGTGATGTGGAACAGAATGAAATTCCGCCACACGGTCCGACTCAGGAGTACGGACCGCCGCCACAACACGGATATGAAACATTGAAAAGAAAAAAGCGAATTAATATGACCCTAAAAGAGAACTACAAGCGCGAAGCCAATGCACCCTTCCCTAGAAGTTAATCAATCAAGCTTTGCCGAAGTGGTGGGGGGGGGGGGGGAGAGCAAAAGATGAAAAAGTAAGGTACTGGATAGTTCTAATGCGGGGTGTGTACGCTATCGGGTACATTTCCATGATGGCTGGGGAAGTTATGACCGCCCGCGTAGATAACCAATCACAGGCTTCGAATCGACCTCGCAAGGTTACCT
Source organism: Paracentrotus lividus (assembly GCA_940671915.1). NCBI lineage: Eukaryota > Metazoa > Echinodermata > Echinoidea > Camarodonta > Echinidae > Paracentrotus > Paracentrotus lividus. The sequence goes on from CALNVZ010000008.1 coordinate 667,860, forward strand.
AGATGCAAATGAAGAAACCACGCGTTTCTTAAAGACCGATGAGTACAGGGGCGGAGATTGCTGGTACCCACGTGCATCAGGCAAACGTCCACGTAGCGCGACCAATCACTGGCTTTAAACTGATCTCGCAATGGCAGGTGAGGTGAAGAGGTGACCTGGATGCAAATTAAGAACCCACGCGTATGGGGCGGGGACTTTCGCTTCCCCTGTCCATCAGAGGAATTTCCACATGGTTGCGTAATCCATGCCCTGTCATCTCTCCAAAGCTCCGCCTCCATGATAGGCGCACCATGGGTGGGCGACTGCTTGTCCACTGCACTGGGGAGAACAAAAATAAAGAAACGGCAAGAGAGGGCCTGGGAATCGTATGAAAACATTGACGTATTTAACTCCTGGCATAGAATTCAATTGAAACATCATAATGATAGTTTTTCTCCGCCATTTGTACATGCGAAAGTAAAAAACAGCTGTTGATCTTGCGCAATGGCTGAAGTAAGGCTACCAGTGTTACTACTGCAATTTGAGAAGAAATTATAGAAAATATCAAACCCACAATTGTCCTTATATTTCCTTCATATAACAAATTCAGCGTGCAAAGAGGTAATACATATATAAATCCCAATCACATAATTGAGGAGAATTATTGTTAGCTACATTAATCACCCACGATTTCCTTGTTCTTAATTCCTGCATTCTAACAACTAATGACCCAACATCGGTGAACATAAATCCAAGTCTCAATAAGGATTTAAATTGGTTGGGTAGAGGGATTATCATTATTAGGACGAATATACCGCTTGTGAGTATGTGAAGCCCAGCGACCCATGCTCTGTATGCAAACATCAGGCACTCCTGCCATAGCGGCGGATGTGGCGGCACCGATGCGAAAGGAATCAGATGAATAGAAGGCAACAGGCAATCCCAAAAAAAGAGATAGCTCTTTTAAGAGTTGCACTGAACTTGTGTCTTGTTAACGGCTGCGAATTAAAATGCCGAAAAAATGCAGAACCCTGAGGGACTCTTAAAGCTAAGTAGTTATGAACTGCGCGAACTGGACACATAGCAGCATTAGAATTTGTAGGCACCACCACTAGACTTCCCCGCCCAATTTGATCTGTTTTGGACCTCCTAATTGTTAGCTGTAGCTTAGCGAGATTGCCCTCGCCTCGTATGCAAATGTCACCCTGAGACAGGGAAACAACCTCCCCAACCCTTAGGAAAGCGAAAAAGGATACGAGGAAAGCTGCTCGGAACAGGGCTTGCTCGTATGAATTTGTGCAAGTATGAACTAATGAATCGATGATGGACTCTAAAATAGGGAGTGTGATGGGACACCTTGTATCGCAACGAGCGTATTTTCGCCTACAACCGTCCAAAAGGCGGCGAACAATAAATGAACATGTTACATCTTGCCACCCTAATGTTTGCATTACAAAGGCAATACCTGAGATATAGGTACAAATTGTCGCCCCAGCATACCCACTCCAAGAGAGATAACAAATAAACTGGGCAACCTGTTCAATAGAAGGGCCTGAACATAAATCATAATGATACTGCAAAATAAACACATTAAAAGCAGTCCATGCCTGGTTGTAAGCTGTATTAGTATTAGCCGCCCGCGAAGCTAGTAGTAAACCCTCCCTCTCTAAACGAAGCTCTCCCAGAGACGGGGTGGAAGCTTGTCTCCGATGAGGTCTGCGCTTGGAGCTAGGCGCCGAAACCTGTCCATCTGAAAACGAGAGAGTGAGTCAGCAATTTCGTTGCATGAGCCAGGTACGTAGCGAGCTTTGAACATAATATTATGCTGCAAACAAAGAACAACCAACGACCTAACGAGCTTCATAATGTGGGGACATTTAGAGGTTTGTGAATTAACGACATGAACAACTGTCTGATTGTCAGACCAGAAAATAACCTTCATAATTGCTAGCTGGGCCCCCCACAAACGAACACCGACGATTATTGGAAATAATTCGAGAAAACATATGGAAAAGCCACGTGCTAAAACTTCAGGAGGCCATCGACCCTGTGCCCACCTGCTTCGAAACACAACACCGAAACCAATGCTACCCGCAGCGTCTGTAAAAAACTGAATCTGAGCATTAGTGAGCCATGTAGGATTAGAGAAAATGACCGCCCCGTTAAAGCTCGCCAAGAACAGTGACCACGCCTATAAATCCGCCTTCGCTTCGCTAGCCAATCGGATACGGTGATGTGGATGGCGCACACCCCTAGTGAAATCCACAAGCCGTCGCAAGAAAGCTCGGCCTGGCGCAATTGCCCTACACACAAAGTTAAGGCTACCGATCAGCGATTGCAATTCGCGCAAAGTTACCTTCTGTTTTGCTGCAAAGCGAGATAAAAGGGACTGCAATGAAACTACCTTATCCCGAGGGACGCGCACCTGGAGCGCAGCTGCGTCGATCTCAAGCCCTAAGAAAGTGATAGTGGGAACAGGCCCCTCAGTTTTCTCGCTAGCAACCGGCACACCGAACGATTCACACATAACCATAAAACACCTCATGGATGATTCACATTCCCCTCGCGTTGCGCCAACAAAAAAGAAATCATCTAAATAATGCAAAATACGATTAGAATTGGCAAGCCTACGACAACAAAACTCGAGAAAACTGCTAAAGCGTTCAAAATGCGCACATGAAATAGAACACCCCATTGGCAAGCACCTATCATAGTAATATTCGCCATTCACACGAAAACCAAGCAATTCGAAATCCGAGGGATGGACAGGGAGCAAACGAAAAGCAGACTTGATGTCACTTTTAGCCATTAACGCATTACGACCCACCTGTGCAACAAGATTTACAGCCTCATCAAAAGCAGTATACGATACAGAGCATGATTCAGGATCTATAGAAACATTGACCGATGAACCGCGAGGAGCAGAACGATTTTGAATAAGGCGAAATTCCCCTGGTGCACATTTGGGAACGAGACCAATGGGGGAGCAACGAAAATTTTCAAAGGGGGGTGATGGAAAAGGACCAACTATCCTACCTAAGTTAATTTCTTTCTGAATTTTGTCCATGAGAATATCTTTATGTTCCCTAGCAGATTGCAAATTCTGAGATAATGTAGGGCAGCGAACACCATCAAAACCTAACGAAAAACCGTGCTTAAACCCCGAACTAATTATCTGAGACTCCTTGCGACGTGGGTAACAGTCCAGAAAGGGGAGCATATTCTTAAGCTTGATTGGAGTTGGAGCCAGACTTCTGTCTGTTGTTAGTGGAGGGGCCTGTACAAGAGTTTGAACCATGCGCTGGAGAGTTACTGCGGCCGCATCGGTGACCATAGCAAAAGGTTGGTCGTTTACATGAGCCGGCGTTGAACGCGTAGCAGATCGGGATGGGGCGTGGACTATTGGCGAAGGTGCCAAAGTTCCGCGGTGCCCCCTGGCGCCCGAATTGACCGGAGACCGCTGAGTTTCCGCGCCGTGCCGTACGCTCGAAAGGCCGAAAGGACTGGTTTCGATCGTTGGCATGAAAACTCTCTTGGCCTGGGGAAGTAGCTACCGTTAACCACAACTCCGTGTCTATGATCGCCCAAGATCTTGTCGGGCGTCACGCTTGTCTTAAACGAAATTGAATATCATAAGTGGGCCAATTATAGGAACCAAAGCGCACCACCAAGCGAACAATGTCCATATATTTGAGCAATTCGCGCGCTCGCGAAGAATGTTTCTCCAAATAAATGGAGGCAAATACAAGGAATGCAGACGTTCCCTGCTCGATATTGGAAATTACTGGCGCTTTAGTTTGAGGGCGAAGCATAACGGCTGTACCGGAGGAATACAGGCTGAAATATTGCAGGCTAGAATCGCCTGGCGTTACAGCGCTGTCCTTTTTCAACAGAGACCCTAACTCTACAAACTCCACCCTCCAAATCTTCTCTTTCAAACCGATGGAAAGATCCCCACCCAACTCGTCACACACACAGGCAAGCATTGGTTGGGCGGGAAACATCTCATCCGAACTCATAGATAAGCCAGAGTTCGGAGGGGGAGGCATGCTGATTAACCTCACCAGCGCTAGGGATGCCAAAAACCTGACTAGAGTCAATGTTAGAGGGGTTAATAAGGGGCCAAGGAGCCCCCAATGGGTTAAACTCACCGGTATTCGATCCCGCTTGGTTGACGACTTCGTCCAGCGGCTCGGCATCGGGTGTTGGTGCTTGGGATACCACAGCTGATGGAGAGCGACGGGTCCTCCTCGTTGACTTAGTAGCCGTTTTGGTGCTTCCCTTACTTCCCTACTTGGTCTTGGGCATGATGAATTAATATGAGTCACAAAATGAAGAGAAATCCCAAACAAACGCAGTTGGAAGCTAACTGTCAAAAGCTGACAATCACTAGCGCACGAGATCCGACACCAGCGAAGCGTTCAAGGAAAATTTTGGATCGCCAAAGACTGAGAAAGGCTCCACAGAATAAGAAAATCCGTGCACACAAAATAATAGAGCAAGACGAAATGAGACAAAATGCTGTACTCTTAGGCCCAACAGGGAAGCGTTCAAATAAATATTTGGGCTAGAAGAGCAGAAACCAGCGAAACGTTCACAAAAACAAAGAGCAGAGCACTGGAAGTGGTAAATATGGAAGGTAAATTCCACACAACTTAAATAAGTGGAGCCGGATGAAACAAATGAAGTTTAAAATTAATAAAATTGGAAACAAAACGTGAACAAATTTGAGTTCAAAAGAAGAAGATGCTTTTCGGATAGAAATCACGAACGAAGTGGTGAAAAAGCAAGAGCATGCGCTAAGGGCGGACCAAATGCCACGTAACCCACGCCAATAAATTAAACTGGATGACAGCCCAAATGTCTTGGGCAGTCTAGACAGGGCGTGGCATATCTAGTCTCGTCAAGAGTTGGATAAACTCTCGATTAGCACTTTTGGTGTTAAGAGCTATTATAATTATGTAAAAAGAAATTGTTCCTTTGTACTATTTATACGTTTTGTTTTGGTGTTTGTTATACAGCCCTTGAAGAAGGCTTTTTATAGCCAAAAGCTTGGCAAAATAGAGTGTTTTTTTTTTCAGCAACGCCAATCTCCTCTTGTTTTTATTTCGACTATATATATATATATATATATATATATATATATATATATATATATATATATATATTTATGAAAGCTGATATGGAAAGGAAGATGATTAACATATTTTTTTTTTTTTTTTTGCCTATGCACGGTGTGTCATGAAAGCTATACAAGGTGTTACAAGAAAAAATGGACTGAAAAGTTCCACAATGTCAATGGCGAGTAATTTCTTATCATTTGATTTCAATGAAATAAATCAACTTATATTGGATTAATAAGATCCTATGCTTTTTAAAAATATAACCTTGTAATACAAATTTATATTTTCCAACCGTAGTACATAGTGTATAAACAACGGGGAAAATAGTTCCAAAAAATGGCAGAAGTCCTGTCTTTTACAATTGAACTACAACTTAAACAAAGTCTATTGCAAGAAATATGCTTTCATAAAAAGAAAAAGGGGGAAAAACAATAATTGTTTTAAAATTGCATGTTTCAATTGTAATATATAATATTAATCATAGATTCAACATTTATATGTTGCTATGAAACGATATTTGGAAATATAATGACTAGCAATAGAATAGATTTAGCACAAATATTACTTCTTTTCTACAAAGAAAATACCACTTAAAATATTCTTTAGTCCAATCGGAATCCTATTCACACGAAAAAGCATAATAAACTGTTTTTATGTAATACCAGATTTGTCATGGCAGCACTAATATTTCTCAATATACAGGAAGTTTTCTAATGCTTGGCAATGTACAATTTTTATTGAATTTCCTGCAGGTGAATGTAAACTTATGGCCACAACTGTATATCCAAACTGTCATGGCAGTTGGGATGAACTTTACCTTTATGGTTATTATTCTGGTTATGATTTGTCTCGGTATCAAATCTATCGAATATCTATCGTAAACTTGGATAAGAGGAACTTCATTTTTTAAGATATTAAATGAATGGAGCAGCACTTACAATATGACAAGAGTAAAATAATTGTCATTATGTATTTTACTCTTCACCGAAGCTGCACGTTTTCTTCAACGTTAACCAAATATTAAACACTTTGTCGAACACTTTATTCAGTCAAAAAAAAAAAAAAATTATAAAATAAAATAAATAAATAAAAATTTAATTAATTAGTTGCAGTAGATGATCTATTCCTGATCATTTTTTAAAGAAAATGTAACAAACTTCGCCATATACCTTTGAAAAGTTCATTACCGTTGTTACCCAATTTAGTGAACGAATCATGTTGTTGGCCTGTACAGGGACAATGTACGCTAGAGTAAAAGCGTGCTTTATACTGGAATATGCTACGTTGATTCGCTTAAAGTCTTTGTAGTATAAGATAGCAGGCGGTCGACCCGTGATCGAAACATTATCATATCTATGCCCGCATGCTGTAATGGCCGAAGCGCAAATTTGCACGAATCCCGTGGATAACCTACTGATGCTGATTGGTTTATAAGTTGGTATGTGCCAAGTTGGCATACAGAATACTAATCTATTAATACTAACAACGGGTTATGGGTTGTGTGCAAATAACTATATATTATAACATATTTCAGAAAACAAAACTTCGTCCCCCTCTGGTTCCGGATGGAAACCCGTAAAACAAAAATCCACTATTCTCAACTCCGAAACTTTACTTGTAAAACTTATAATCAACAATAAACGATATGTTTCAAAACTGATTAAACTCTTGAATCAACGGCATGACTAAGATGTAATGAAAGGCGCTAGCGCACGCAACGCAGACGGGTATGTTTTAACATATTGTAACGAAATTGGTTTATTTCTTTGAAAATTATCCAGAAGATAGAAATAAGATGAAGAAGATAACTGGTTGTTTGAACGATGATGGCGTGATTCCACTCAATGGTAGGCTGTGGCAAGAAATTCACGTGTTCTATACCTGTATACCCAAATTGATCACAATAGGCATGATAGGTAATGGTCTATGCACGATTGTTGTAAATTAGGTGGAGTAATTGATTATCAAGTGAGATTATACCTCCATTTGTAGTGGATTATTGTTCACGTAAGTTGCTGTGCTGTTATAAAATTATGACTTACGACAGGCCATGGTTTACTGAATGATTTGCGAACCGATACCGCCCATTAACATGTTATAATTCAGAACAGTGGAGTGATAGGCTATAGTGCTGAACTCCCAGCTGAGAAGGGCGAATTGTCCGATCCTCAATACCTCTCATGTACAGAATTCACTAATTGACTGATTGACCTCCATTGCAAACGATGAAGAGGTATTATTTTTCCAGTCAACAGATTATCTTAAAAATATGGAAAATACATTATTAAATATATGATTTCCTCCGAGATGGGGAGTAATCAGGGTTAGCTTTTCTTTACATCTTTGCGCATTATCAACGAAAATTTCACATGGTAATAGACTGCGGTGCGGGATCACTGGGCAGAGGCCGGAAATTATTTCATATGATTTGGAAAGTGGACCTTTTCAGGAGTAAATCTTGCGAGCGCGAGGTATGAACCGAAAATTTAGCTTTGTAAAGACATTTTACTACTTACATTTCTCCTTTTTCCTTTTGTATCCTAACATGATGACCACTCCCCAAAGAGGCGAGCGCGAAGCGAAATCAGAAATATTCACGCATAATGACCACATAAATTCTGTGACAAAGATCTGTTATTGGGCATCAGGTATTGGTAAAAGGGCCTTCCTTATCGGAATGAATCTTTTGAGGGCTAAGCACCAGACGTAAATTTCGTTTTTTAATGACCTGAGTGGGATAGATTTTACGTATATTTTGCCTCTTATATTTGTCTTTTTACTTCTAAATCCTAAAGAAGCTGATGTTCAGAATATGGGAGCGCGAAGTATGAGCAGAAAACAAAAAAAAATCTATAATTTGGGCATTAAGGATCATTTGAAGAACCGTTCTAACGGTAATGGTGGACTTTGCGAGGGAGTAGCGCAAGCAGGATTTAATTAAACAAATAATGACATGTAGCCGGTTGTTTTGCACAAATTTCACTTCTTATTACTATTTCTATTATCTTCTATATTTCTACAAAACTATACATCTTTTGAAGGATATTTCCTAAGGATCTCAAAAAGGACATTTATAATACTAGTTAAGTGGTTGCATTTTATATGAGGGATTTTATTTCTATATTCTGGTAGGGCTGTATTAATGCGAGCGCGAAGTGCGAGCTTAATATTTTCACAATAATATGGAATTGAAACATGGTATTTGTTGCGTTACATGTCAGCGCGAAATTGATGGAGAGCTAGGGGATTTAACTGGTGATTGGAAGCGGACCATCATGCCGTAATGCCAACGAATGCAAATCTATATAAATGTGGAATATTAATTCCGTTAAGGGCCATATTGTGCGAGCGCGAACCGCGAGCTGAAGATTTTCTTCATAATAGTGACCAGATGAAACAGGATAAGAAACGGGGAGGGAGTCGGTGTTTAAAACGTACCATCGTGACGTTTTTATCTATATACATGCATAAAAGCTGAACTAGTTTAAGCACAGTTCAGGCGCAGGTCCAAGAAAATTGAATTGAATGCAATTCGGGGGCCCAGTTGTTTGGGGACAAAAGTGGCTCTATTATGTTTATGCATAGGCCCGGTAAGTTCGTTGTGTAAATCCGGTCTGCACCCGCTACTGCAGTTTACAATAGCCTATATTATGCGAGCGCGAAGCGCAAACTGATAATTTTCATGCAATTTTCAACATTTATCTGAGATAGAATTTAAAGCTCATGCGATCGTAAAGTGAAAGTGTATCATATTGTATAATCAATGGTCCGAGTCCCAGAAAAGTAACCTTGTCGATGAAGAGCTGAGATAAGTTTACAGACTCTTCAATATTTATGATTTATTTTACCAAAACCATTCTGGATTATTGAGGGGGGGGGGGGAATACTTCTTCAGTTTTACTTATCAAGACACCTGTCCCCTGTGCACACTGGGATCGAAATTACCGCAGGAATGACACATACGTCCTGTCGTACTCGATTCAATCACTGTATATGTAAGTCCTGTGATACTTTAGAGGTACCCCCGTTGTAAATAGTTAGTACCACGTAAATTACCACAAGTATGGCACACATCCTGTGGAATTCGATTCTATCACTGTGTGGTACATTTAAGTCCCGTGGTGTACGACTATGGTACCCCTGTTTTACATGTTAGAACCACTGAAGTTGCCACAGGGATGACCAAATGGGACATACGTCATGTCGTACTCGATTCAATCACTGTGTAGTACTCTTGTCGTACTCGATTCAATCACTGTGTAGTACTCTTGTCGTACTCGATTCAATCGTTGTGTAGTACTCTTGTCGTATATATAAGTCCTGTGATACTTTTGAGGTACCTCTGTTGTACATATTTAGTACTGCCACAGAAATTACCACAGGATCGACAAAGTATGGCAAGCTTCCTGTGGTATCTGATTCTATCACCGTGTGGTACATAAGTCATGTGGTATACTTCTGTGGTGCCGGCCATGTTTTACGTGTAAGTAGAAGTTGTGTAAGAAGAAGTTACCACAAGAATGACCAAATATGACATACGTCCTGTCGTACTCGCTGCAATCATGTACATGTAAAAGTTAGGCCCTGTGATATAATGTGGTACCCCTGTTGTACATCATAGTACAATGGTATATATTCTGTGGTACCCCTGTTGTACATCATGTCCAAATATGTGGATTAAATGAAATGAGAGCCCCATTAAATATAATTCATATTAAAAATGGGTAATTTTCTGAGCCCCCTCCTAATTTATTTCATTTTTTTTTTTTACTTATAGATTGATTTTTTTTTTTTTTTTTGGGGGGGGGGGTAAACCAATGCTGCAAAATAACTAAGAAATATTCATTATTAATAAAAGTGTGTGAAGAGGGCGCTAGGAAAAGTTGCACCCGACTGTATTCTAGCTCTCAAATTTTTTCGACAAATTCTTGAATTTTCACCTCTACAATTGCGAATTTTTCGTTTTAAGTGGAAGTGGACTTACAATATATATTGGATTTTTCGTCTTAAAAGGATTAAGTAGCTTTCAAAAACAAGAGCAATTATATCAAGATTAATAAAATTATATTGATCCAACAGTAAAAACAAACTACTGAAAGTTTCAGAATCAAATGGAGTCATTAAATACCGTTAAAACAGTGTAACAAACAATGCAAGCAAAAAGCCGAACACCAGTACCCCCTGCTGATAGGAGCACCAGGCCGCTAGAGACGGGGACTTTACAACAGGAAAATGGGTGTGTGGAAAAGCACATGGTTTATAAACCATCCGTGTCGGTTTATAACTTTTGAGTATGAAATCATTGATATCTCGAAGGTAAAGCAAGCAATTAGCTTGCATTTTTTGAAGAGAACCAGACTGACCTAGATGTTTATAATTATGTTGGCAAAATAAGCTAAATCGAATAAATGTGATTTGAATATCATTCAATGTTACTGCATCCCTTTAAAAGGACATTGGTGTTATTTCTATTCCATTGGAGGACAGTAAAGGAGTTTCTAATTTTTGATCTACCCGTTTTGCCTTGCCTAACGTAGCGTACATCATGCATGCAACGAGTTACACGTCAGCAACGGCGCCATCCGAAGCTGCACCTGACAAAGGTAAACCTGTTTTTGTTATTCACAATGACATTCCGGAAGATACCAGAGTAGAACTCTGGAATCAAGATCAGAGATGCGACAGTCAGAGTATATGACAAAAATCCCATGATACCAAATGAAAGAGAGTTCTCTACAAGAGTCTTAATCAAAGATATACCCTTCTCTGTTCGTGATAGTGTAATAAGCGACGAGTTTGAAAGGGAAAAGTCTCAAGATACACGGTCCCATCATATACCCAAAACTACGAGTTATGGAAAATTGACCCAATGCCTAACAGGAGACCGAGTTGTGTACATAGACCCACCCACCCAACCCCTCCCGAGATTCGTGCGTTTTCACAGCTTCAAGGCGCGAATTTTCCATCCAGGTCAAGTACAAGAAACAAATGTCATTTGCTCTCAATGCCTGCAATTTGGTCACCATCGATCTAAATGTAACAATGAAATGTTGTGTCGGTTATGCAAAAATGTTGGTCATATGCAAAATGTATGCACATCTACGAAGTCCACGCAACAACGCACTGAACCAGCTGACGCTCAACGAGTTAAAGCGGTTACCAAGACAACGGAAACACCGACTGGAAGCAACGCTCGCACCGCAGTCGACAACAAAAAGGAGCCAGCAAAAAATGCAACGGGAGCACCTCCGCTAACCCGATCGCAAACAGCGAGTAAGAAAGGAAATGAAGTGAATGATAGTAGCAAAGTAAAAGATAAAGCACAAGCTGATTTGAGATCCAGCATTAACAGCGAGCCAATCAACCTTCGTGATGCTCAAATGAAAATAACACGCTACCTAGGGAAATCGACCTCAGAATCAGATTCCAACGAATCAGAAGTAGAAGAAGTTGACGAAGACGTCGAAGATGAGCACCCTGAAGTCAACCCAGAATCCCCCGACTTTCCAACTGGTAACGACAAAAGATGTAAGAAGGGAAGAAAGCGAAAAAGGAAAAATGGAGTGAAAAAATAAAAATGAAACGTGTCGCAACGATGAAAACATGCTCAAATGAAAAACCGACTGACAATGGAAACTATTTAAATTGATTTACTGATTGTAAAATGAAAATGGATATATACGAATATAAACCCAAACTGTTATTATGTCAGTAATGATAACTACCCAAAATTGTAATGGGTTACGTAACAAACTTAAAAGGCAAATGTGTTTTAAGTGGTTTAATAACCAAAATGCTTTTATTACCCTTATACAAGAAACGCATTGGTCAAAAGACATAGAACACATTATAAGAAATGAATGGAATGGTAGAGATTGTAGAATGTGAAATTAACGCGATAAAATACATTATTGTTAATATCTACGCACCAAATATTCATTTGAAACGTGAACGTGTACAATATAATAACAAAAAAGTTCAATATGCAAGTTCTCCGAACACAACTTATTATAGGCGGAGATTTTAATTGTGTACTAAACCCACAGATTGACACTTTCAATGTAAAAAGCAAATATAAAAGTCCTCGATTCTTAAAACAACTAATGAAAAAACTGTTGTTAATAGATATTTGGAGAAAAGTACATTACGACAAAAGACAATATACTTGGCGTAACAAAAGTTTACATGTTGCATCCAGAATAGATTTCATATTGGTAAGCAAGGATTAAAAAAAATGAAATTGTTAGGACTGATATTAGGCCAGTGGTATGCGGTGACCACAATGCAGTCACTTTAACGATCAAGGAAAATGACATTAAACATGGACCAGGATTCTGGAAACTTAACACAAAACTGTTGACCAAAGATGATTATTGTGAAGAAATAAGGTGCATCATAAATGAAGCGGTTGAAGAAAAGAACCATTCAGGTATATCATGGCGAGATGCATGGGAACTATGCAAAATTAGAATTAGAGAATATTCTATTTATTATGCAAAAGATAAAACAAAAAGAGAAAATGATGTCAAAAGATTAGAAGTTAAATTACAAGAATTAAATGAAAAAAATGTGGAATGTTAACGAAGCGAAAATACAGGAAATTATAAATGATCACGAACAAATAACCAAAAAACTTGCAACAATATTTAAACGAGAATGTAAAGGGTCAATTGTTAGGTCAAGAGTTAAGTGGTTTGAAGAAGGAGAAAAAAAAACTCAAAATATTTCTTGTCATTAGAAAAAAAGAAATTTTGATAAAAGTTCAATCCTCTCACTGCGTGATGATAAAGGTAAAAATATAACGGGACAACAAAAGATAAGAAAATGTATCCATAAATTCTATACAAATCTTTACGGTGTAAATAGAACTACAAATGATTTACATAGATATTTGTTTGATTTACAAAACCCCATTCTTACTGATGAATTAGCAGAATCTTGCGAAGGCCCAGTAACAGAAATGGAATGTAAGCAAGTTATCTTTGAGTTTGCTAAAAACAAAGCTCCTGGGAGTGACGGGTTAAACATTGAGTTTTACCGATACTTCTGGACAGATGTGAAAATGTTACTTGTTTCTTCTTTAAACGAATGTTTTGAACAAAAAGAATTACCAAACACCCAAAAGCTAGCCGTGATCAAATTGTTACATAAAAGGGGCGACAAAAATAATTTAGAACATTGGAGACCAATCTCCCTTCTAAACTATGATTATAAAATCATTGCTTCTGTTTTAGCAAAAAGACTTAAAAGAGTAATTCCAACGTTAACTTCAACTGACCAAGTTGGATATATTAAAGGGCGAAATCTAGCTGAAAACATTCGCTTAATCGGAGATATATTTTATTATGTACAGAACTACTCACATAAAGGATTAATACTGCTAACTGATTTTCGAAAAGCCTTCGACTGTTTAAGTTGGGATTTTCTATTTGAATGTTTAAAAAGATTTGGTTTTAAAAATGAGTTTTGCGAATGGATTACTACGTTATATACAAATGTGAAAAGTTGTGTAAACGTGAATGGATGGTTAACAGAAGAAATAAGCATATCAAGAGGTGTGCGCCAAGGCTGCCCCCTTTCAGCACTTTTGTTTATTCTTGCTGTCGAGGTGTTAGCTATTAAGTTAAGAAGAGATCCAGAAATAAAAGGAATAAAACTTTTTGAGTCTGTTGAAATAAAAATTTTACAATTTGCTGATGATGCGACATTATTTGTCGATGACAAAGACTCTTTAAAAAAAGGAATACAAGAAATTGAAAATTTCAGCTCTTTTTCTGGATTACAGTTAAACAAATCAAAATGTTCTGTACTAGATACCAGTGGTAAATCTAGAGGTGATGTGAACGGTATACCCATAACTGATTCTGATGTAAAGATACTAGGTGTTCACTTCGGAAGGAATGAACAAAACCTAATAGATCATAATTGGACCTCCAAAACTTCAAAAATAGAGAATATTATTCGACTTTGGAAATCAAGACGTTTAACACTATCTGGAAAAAATAAGAATAATAAAAACATTTTTGGTTTCTCAAATCATTTACAACGCACAAAGAGGTGTGCGCCAAGGCTGCCCCCTTTCAGCACTTTTGTTTATTCTTGCTGTCGAGGTGTTAGCTATTAAGTTAAGAAGAGATCCAGAAATAAAAGGAATAAAACTTTTTGAGTCTGTTGAAATAAAAATTTTACAATTTGCTGATGATGCGACATTATTTGTCGATGACAAAGACTCTTTAAAAAAAGGAATACAAGAAATTGAAAATTTCAGCTCTTTTTCTGGATTACAGTTAAACAAATCAAAATGTTCTGTACTAGATACCAGTGGTAAATCTAGAGGTGATGTGAACGGTATACCCATAACTGATTCTGATGTAAAGATATTAGGTGTTCACTTCGGAAGGAATGAACAAAACCTAATAGATCATAATTGGACCTCCAAAACTTCAAAAATAGAGAATATTATTCGACTTTGGAAATCAAGACGTTTAACACTATCTGGAAAAAATAAGAATAATAAAAACATTTTTGGTTTCTCAAATCATTTACAACGCACAAATGATTTTAATGCCCAAAAAATTACTTATACAAATAAATTTATTATTGTTTTCCTTTTTATGGAATAGCAAGAAAGACAAAGTAAACAAAAGTGTTGTTTGTTCAAAATATAACTTTGGTGGACTGAATATGGTTGATTTAGATAGCCTCTTTCAAAGCTTCCTATTAAAATGGATATTACATTATTTTTCCTACGTAGATTCTAAGTGGAGTAAAATAATTAACTGTTGCTTTCACAAATTAGGTGGTTTAAGACATGTGTTAAATAGCAACTGTACAAAAGATAAAATAATGGTGTTTGTAGAAAATATGAAAATGCCTAAATATTATAAAGAAATGATATATGCTTGGTTTAATTTAAACGAATCAAATGAAAATAATCGTGAAAATGATATTAAACACAGTGATATTCAAAATGAAAAACAATGGTTTAACTCGAATATAAAAGATTACAATAAAAATGTAAAACTGTACTTAGTAATGTAAATAATAAAAGAAAGTCGAAATTGTTCTACAATATGATCTTGAGCAATAGAATTGTGAAACCAATAGCAACAAACAAATGGGAAGAATTATCAGACAAACAAGATCAAATCAATTGGCATTTGATATGGCAATTCAATTTACAAGCTATAAAAGAAAATAAAATTATTGAATCCAACTACAAGTTGTTGCATAACATAATACCGCATAAATATAATTTATATAAATGGAAAATAAGTAATAATCCGCTTTGTTCTTTTGACGGTGAAATACACGACACTGTTCATTTATTTGTAAATTGTAAAACAACAAAGCTCTTTTGGTTAAGATTTGGTGACATTGTACAGGTACTCTACAAAATAAAATTTTCTTTCAGTAAATACATTTTAATTGAAGGTTATGAATTAGAAAAGAAACGTTTTAAACCCTTAATTTTCTGATTATATATGCAAAATATGTAATTTATTCAAAGTATATCCAAGCAGAAAACAGAAAGTTAATTTTCCATGAACTATGTATATTCAGTTTATTCAAGAAAATGATTTGTGATCGAGTAGAAGTAAAAAATCATTGTAAAACTAAAGCGTTATGCATATTTTATAATACGGTTGTTTAAGAAAACATACATTGTTTCATGTAAAATGATATATGATGATTTATATAATATGTTAAAATGTTTTATCAATAAATTTATTAAAAAAAAAAAAAAAAAAAAGTAAAAGTGTGTGTGCATGTATACTGCAGCTTCACATGTGCACTAAAGCTATGTAGTACATGTGCAAATTATATTTGAATATTGTGCATTTTTAGCTAGCTTAGCGGAAGTTTCAGCAGTTTCACTGTTAGGCCAATATCTTAACAGTTACTGCAAAATACCTCTGGAATTTCAGAAGGCTCAACATGTCATCTCTTGTGAGGTAAGAAAATGTGATATTACACAAAATCTAGTTTAGATTGAATGTGTAATTATTGTGATTTTAGTGCAAGTTTGGAGATCATGAATAGACGACTTGTGAATGGACTTTGTGTATGTCTCATATGCTTACTTTTAAGTTTTGTTTGTGTATTCCTGTCAAAATTATTCTCGATTCTCGACTGAGAGACTCGGCTTACCCTCGATAATGTAGTAGGTGAATTAGGCTAGCTAGTGTTAAAAATAGTAAAACATTTGAATAGTGATTAGGTAAATTCATTTTGAACACATGGGCTATGGAGCAACGGTGTACAAAAACGCAAAAATGACCATAGATTTGTGATTTTTAGCCTGTTCAGCCCCCCCCCTCCCCACACACACACTTTCGGCTCAGCCCCTCCACTTTCAAAAACGCTCCACAGCCCCTGGAACATGCTGTGCGAGTGTGTGTAAAGTTGAACTATCACTGTCATTTAGTGTCAATTTGTGAATTTGATGGTTTCCTGAATTCCTCATGCCACTGCCTCAAATTAAGATGTAAAAATATAAATAAAGTTGTAACCTTAATTTAGATTCTATAAGCTAAGAAGCAATATCATTGTCACTTGGTTTTTAACATGTAAGATGCTTAGTGATGCTGTGTCAATTGTCAGTATTCCTTTGAATGTTGTTACAATCCTAATCTTGAGGTGAACAAAAAGGTAGAAATGAGAGGTCCAAATCATTTGTAAGGCATCACATTTTAATTGCAGTGACAATAACAAAAGAATGAGAGACCACAATTACATTCAAAAGGATCTTCCGAAAGCAATCTAGTCAGAAAAATCAGTGTCAATTAAATAGTTTTAACTGGTTAGCTGGTCTCATTCATTTTGTTTTTCTCGATTAAGTAGGCAGATTTGCGTTTTTATAGTCCCTTGATATATTTATATATTTCATTCGTATTTAATTTTTAATTTTTTTTAATTATTATTATTACTATTATTATTTTATTTATTATTATTATAATTATTATTATTTAGTTACTTTTTATTTATTTATTTATTTATTTATTTATTTTATTTATTTTTTGTTGGGGGGGGGGGTTGCTTAGGCTGTACTTACTAATTGGTTTGGTAAATTCCTGTGTATGCATGTGTGCAGATAAATAGGGATATACTTTTATGGCAAGTTTTAATTTACTTGAATTTTAAAACTATAATGCTTTCACACCATTACATACACGTCCCATGATTAATTAAACACAATTATTTTTAAAAGTCTTAGTAAGTTTGTACATAAACAATTTCATTCAGAGTTTGAAGACGAGTCTTTTAGGGTGGAGCGATGGGACCACTGACCATTTGCAATAATATTCCTTGCTTGATATTCAACTCATTGATTCCAGTATTCTTATTTTTTAAATCTCAAATCAATTTCCTTTGTTTTCTTCAGATAAATGTAGATGGTAATAAAATGAGGGAGGCTATATCAACCTTGAAGGAATTGTATCACCCCGGCTAAATTTGGAGCTTCGATAGCAGTGTCTATTGTAAATGTCAATTTCTTTAAAGAAGGCAAGTTTTTAAAATCATATTATATTAAAATTATCATTTCATTCAATTGTCTACAGTCCATGCTGTAGGTAGTGGGTAGTGGCCAAGTGGGCTTGGCAACTACTTCAGGGCGTGACGACCCTGGCTGGCACGAGTCCCGGGCTCAGGTGGCTCCAAGCTGACAGTACCTGGTATATGGGCCCTGTCCAGGGTAACGGATATCCAGCTACGGAGTAATAGCCTCCAGGCGCGGATCCAGGGGGGGGGGGCTGGCTCCCTCCCCCCCCCCCCAAAAAAAAAAGGGAGAAGGAAAAAGACAGATAAAAGAAGAAAAAGAAGAACAAGTTAGAAAGAGAAGGGAATCAGGCCCGATGCATTTTTCGCCAAAATAAGAAACGCGAAGCAGGGCCTAATTAGGCTCTAAACGCCCATAACTAAGGCCTTTGATATGGGGGAGGGTCATATTGCTCAAAGGCCGTTTTTAAATAAAAAGAAATACATTACGGACGAAAAGTAAAAATAAGACAAGTATTTAAAACTAAAGTTTCGAAATTTTACTAATTTTTATAATAGAAAGTGCCCCTTTATTTATTCTACATATTTTTTAAAAGCCTAGAATTTCGGCTCGCGCAGAAACTAATTCAGTAGGGGATATAATTAAAAATTAACTCAAAATTTTCAGCTCACGCTTCGCGCTTGCAGATACAAAATAGGGTTTATAATAGTATACACAATTATCTACAACTCTTTATTCTAGAAAGTGCCCCTTTATTTATTCTATATGTCTTTTAAAAGCCAAAAATTTCGGCTCGCACTTCGCGCTCGCTCATACTAAATAATAATGTACAAATAGCTCCAAATTTTACCTCTAATTGTTTTAGCTCGCGCTCCGCGCTCGTGGATACTAAATAGGGTCTTTTATATTTATCTGAAAAGTTTAAAAAGAAAGTGCCCCTTTATTTATTCCATGTATCTTTTAAAAACCCACATTAAACCCACAATAAATCATAATGCACAAATAACTCCAATTTTGACCTAAAATTTTTAAGCTCGCACTTCGCGCTTGTGCATACTTAATAAGGTCTATAATACACAATTATCTACAAATTTTGTAATACTAGAAAGTCCCCCTTTATTTATTCCAAATATCTTTTTAAACCGCTCGCTGATACTAACTCATAATGCGAAAATAGCTCCAAGATTTACCACAAAATTGTCGGCTCGCTCTTCGCGCTCTCAGATACCAATTCAGTAGGGCATACAATGCACAATTAATTCATTTTTTTACCTCAAAGTTTTCATCTTACGCTAAATAGGGTCTATAATGCACAATTATCTCAAATTCTTAGATAAAAAGTTTCGGCTCGCGCTTCGCGCTCGCTTTGCTTTTTTTTTTTCATGAATGAAAATAATACAAAACACATTCTTAAAAAGCATCAATTAAAAAACAATTTTTCGGGCGCACCCCCTATTTATCCGAATACATTTTTTTTTATGCATCTGGTCTCAATTGCCCCCTTAAAAAAATGCTCCTTTTTCATCATGACCCCCACTTTCAAATTCGTTCCACGGCCTCTGGCATAACAATGCCGTTCTTCCAGGTATTTAAATAGCAAAGTTTGCGCTCGCAACGTCTGATGTAATTATAATGGGGCAAAATCGTTTTCATGGTGGCAATTTACAATACATATTCAAACCACGAAAGTTTTGTTTAAAATATTTTTTTTTTTTTTTTTTTTTTTGCTAGTATACAGGGTGTATCAATAAAAACGGGACAGTTTTGAAAAGTCTGTCAAAGTTTCGTTTCAAATTATGATGTCTATATTTTGATGTTAATAGATGCTCTGAAGTCTTATCTTTCAAATGCAATTTAAAATAATAATTTTCGTCCATGCTTGAGCGCACACAGAATGTTTTTGTGGGGGGCTTAAAAAAAAAGGCTTGCGCACAAAATGGAAGAAAATGAGAAATACGATCATCAGACTTTTTGCTAATCAGCAGACTTTACTCTTAACCGTTTCGTATCTTTGCCATTATTTTCGAATTTTACTATCAAAATTTATTTACAAAGCTATTTATTTAATTGAATTGTTTTTGTTTTGTTTGTTTTTCCACATGTTAACATGTTATCTTTTGGCATTGAATATTCCTTCAAACTAAAAAAATAAAAAATAAAAAATAAAAAATAAGAAAAATAAAATGAAATAAAAAATCTTGTCAACCCAAGAAACGGGATTTGGTTGGTTGATTGATTGGATATATTTATTAATTGATCGATTGATTGAATGAAGGATTGATAGTTTGACCATTTTGAACGATTGATCGTTTGATTAATTGATTTGTTTCTTTGAATGATAGATCGATTGATCGATTACTTTTTGATAGATTGTTCAAATGATTGATTAAATCGTTGGAAGAATCATTATGATTCTTCCAACGATTTAATCAATCATTTGATAGGAAATCGACTCAAAAGACTAACATAATCATTGATCAGTGAAAAGTAACTATCAATCCGAATGGGAGTACCTGATTCAGAATAATGATTCAGATTAAATAATACCCTTTGAATTTAACCTTTTTTTTTTTTTTTTTTTGAACCTCCGACAAAAACTTTCCGTGTTCGCTCAGGAATATACGAAAAAAAATAAACAAATCACTCAATCAATCAATTAAACAACCAACCAAATCCCCTTTCTTGTGGGTTGACAAAAAACAAGTTTAAAGGAATATTTTTTGTAAAAAGATAACATATTAAAATGAAAACAAAAACAAAACAATTAAAGTCAATAAATAGCTTTGTAAATGAATTTCAAATAATAATTCGAAAAAAGATGGCAGGGATAAAGAAAAAAAAAAGGAAGACTGCTGATTAGCAAGAAGTCTGATGATCATAATTCTCAATTTTTCCATTTGTGCGCAAGCCGTTTTTTGAGCCCCCGACAAAATTGTTCTGTGTGTACTCAAGCATGAACGAAACTAATTTTGTTTTAAATTGCATTTGAAAGATAAGACTTCAGAGCATCTATTAACATAAAAATATAGACATCATGATTTAAAACAAAACTTTGACAGATTTTTCAAAACTGACCCGTTTTTATTGATACGCACTGTATATTGTTATTTTGTTTTCATAGGAGTAAAAATACAATTTTTTAAATTCTTCGTTTAAGGTCAGTATAGGCCTATATATAGGGGAATGCTTTAAACTCGCGTTTCGCGCTTGTTTGCTCGCTCCGCTCACAAGATTTTTTTTTCAAAGTTGTCCCCCCCCCCCTCTGGAAAATCCTGGAACCGCTCCTGGGCTCATTGCCTTGTGAGTACTGGATCAAAAAGGCTAGGGAGTCAACCTCATCAGAAATGGAGCCCCGAAGACGGTTTGTTGCTCGACTCGACACTTTTTCCGGCAGCTCCTGCAGTCAAGCTGATGCCAAACGAATTGCCGTGCTCTTCTTTGGACTACGTCAGTAAGACCGAGAGGGAGATTCTGATGACTGGGTTACCTAGGCTCTCCTTACTTCTAGCCCAGGCTTGCGCCCTAAAGAGGACACTTCCGTGCCACTGTCAAAAGTAGCAGAAACAACAATGGAGATAGCAGTACTGAGGTATAAGCCCTTTTTGAATCGCTAAGAATATGGGCGCTACGGGTTATCTCTGTCAGTGGGAGGGACCATCGTGTCCCACTGGTCAGTTAGCGCCCCCCTTAAGCTGGGCAGCCCCTGGTTAATAAGGTACTGGCCCGCCACAGGCCGCCGGCTTCACCGAGTGATTGGAGCTTAAAGGATTGACTTGACAAGCGGACTGGAAATACTCCACCAGGCAAACAACGAAAACAGAAAAAAAACTGCCAGTCTTGCGTTTAGCAAGCTGGAACGTCAGGACCATAAGTCCTGGCTTTTCGGAAGATCTACTTACGGTTGACGACAATCAGAAGACTGCAATCTTCAACCGCGAGTTCAAGAGGCTCAATATTGATATTGCTGCCCTGCAGGAGACGAGACTTTCTTCAGACGGCTATATCAGAAAAAAGATTATACCATATTTTGGCAAGGAAGAGAGCGCGAGGAGCAACGTCTGCATGGCGTTGGACTTGCAATGAGGAACTCCCTACTCTCCTAAACTAAACCGCCAGATGGAGGCACGGAACCCATCGTATCTCTTCGATTGGCAAGTGCTTCAGGTCCAGTAAACGCCTGAGCATCTATGCTCCAACTCTTTGTAGCTCTGTAGAGATAAAGGATCAGTTCTACGATCACTTGGATACTAAATTTGACACAATTTGAGGAAAATTATGTTTATCTTAATGAAGCCCGACCCTTAACCTCCATTTCGGGTCAATAAAGGTCAATTAAAAAATTGGCGACATATATTTTCGGATTCGTGTGATCAAGTAAAACATATTTGTAGAACAAACATTAACATGACTTGCAAACGAAGCCCATATTCTGACGATTGGTGGCCCCACTATATTCTAGAGCTGATAAATCATCATTTGGAACAAAACTGACACCTTTTGAATGAAGCAGGCGCCTTACATTAAATTCAAATATTCCTCAATATAATATGTACGTGCTCTGAATATAATAGTCCATAGACTTGCAAACGAAACTACATATAGGGTACATGCAGGTAATATGGGCCAGCAGGTAATTTGGGCCACCTGAAGCAAATCATATCGTGACCGTCCACCGGTGACCGGTGTGAGCACCATAATGTTGTTCATATGAACTGTATACGAAAATATATCGTCGTGAGAGCATCTGATGCCGAATTTTTCTGAGAAAATTGCTGAAAACCAACAAGGTAGGTAAAACTTACGGCATCTTTTTACCCTGATGTAAAAATTGATATTTCACAGATTGTGATGGTGAAAGAGTGTTTGAGGGGGTAACCTCAATTGTTTTGTATATTTAGTAAGCTTATAGTTTCATTTTGATCATACTAGGGTGTACATGTCATTTTGCTTTAGTGAAGGGGTGCAGTGTGACATTGAATGCTTGCCTGACACAGCAACATTAGTGCAGGTACTATGGGACATCCAAAATGGCGGAAATGGTTATGGCACTATTAGTATTGGGATGAGGCATCAATCTCTTTGCTACGATTTTTTGGGGGTATATTCACAGTATATAATTAATATAAATAACTTATTGTAGGCCTATATTGACTTGTATAATGAAAATAATGTTTAAATAATATTTAAAAAAAATATATAATATACAGAATACATAACAACGAAATATATAGTCAAAGGATTTACTATAGGGTCTTAAGCATTTCAAATTATGTCTTTAAGTTAATGATTTTCAACATTTTAAGCAAATTCCAGACATGATAGATTCATTGTAGTTTTTAAAACATACATTAAATACATGTGCCCATATTACCTGCACATGCAGGTAATATGGGCACTTTGGTAATGACGTCAATATTTGAATATTGCAGACAGGGGGGTTGGTGATAATTGTTTTTCTTCACAATAATAGTTAGAGCAGGGTTTATTAATTCATATAAGGTCATGTGTCACATATTGGGGTAAAGTAAAATGGTGGAGGCGTTACATTTTGGAGGAAAAATTGTCACATTTTTCGCATAGCATGAAAACAAAGTACAGTTATGAGCTGTACAATGTCTCAGATTGTAGGTAATTTATCAGGCTACGTGTCTGTGAGGTTTCAGCTTTGTCCTGTGCATAGTTTTAATACGAAGATAATTTGAGTGGGGTAATGTAGGGAGGAGGAGGATCCTAAGGTGGATGATCCTACGGTGGAGGCATGTGTTAAAGCATAGGGAATTCCCATTTTTGTTACTTTCATACTATTTGTTGCTTTGTATATTTATATCCAATCGGTCTCATAGGTTGAGTGATATATCAATCTCTTTGGAATTTATCTGGTTTTAAATATATGTGAAATAGATTTTTCAAAAGTCATTTAATCAATTAATTAATCAATTAAAACAAACTTCATGCACGCACAGCTCATAGACAAGGCATTGCCGGCATCAAAAATTGCAACATGCCGTTTTATAGCAATAGTTGTGTTTTTTCACCCATTTTCTTTGCATGTACGTACATACACAAATGAGTGGAAACATATCTTTTGTAATATACTTGTTGTTGTTATTGTTATTCAAATGTAAAAGACAGGATTTCTGCCAGTTTTAACTAATTTTTTCTTTTTTTTTTTATACACTCTGTAGCGGGGTTTGAAAAAATAATTTTGTATTGCAAGTTTATATTTTTTAGAAGCATATGGTCTTATTAACACAGTCTAAGTTGATTTATTTCAATTAATGCAAACAATAGGAAATTAAATTAATTACCATTGAAATTGTGAAACTTTTTAAACCATTTTTTCTTGTAACACCTTGTATAGCTTTAATGACACACCCTGTACAGGCAAAAGAATATGTTAATCATCTTCTTTACCATCTCAGCTTTCAATTTATGTATACTTTTAAACATGTTTGACTTACCATTAAGAAACTAGAGATGTTTGTTTGTGACAATGTACATTTCTACAAATGTTTGGACATGTAACGCATTTTGAACCCAATTCATGACATACGGCCATAAACAAAGATTAGACTGTGAGTCATTTTGTAATTTTATGCAAATTAGGCAAATGAGCTAAGAGTGCCCATATTACCTGCATCTACCCTACGTGGCCCCACTTATAGAATACCGGAATCTTAATACGACTTAAACACGTTAAACATGTTAAAAGCTGAAAGCCGAATGTTTCCAAAGGAAAAAAAAAAAAAAAAAAAAAATGACGCCTTATGATTGGAGAACACGCCCCACGAAGGTATTTCATATTATTGTATTGTTAATAAAATATTTGTGTTATGGGTGATTTTTAAAAAAATAAGTTGCACGCTTATTTCTTCATTGTATTTCTTAATTCAAGTGTTTTCAATTTGTTTTGTTTTAATAGAAAGCTTGTGTAAAGTGTTTAATACTGTTTTAGAAAAGAAGCATGGTAAAAGCTCGACTAATTAACCAAAATCGTTACTATTCGCATTACGATCCATTACAAAATCATAACCGATAGTTTAAAGAAAAATGGGGAAAATACCCTGCTGGAAAGAACACAGTGTCCCACAGTGTGAAACATAATGTGAACCACAATGTGAACACACCGTTAACACAGTATTGGACCATGGTCAGTAGGTCCAAAATCCACTTTTCTCTTCTCTACTCTTTGGGGCTATTTCATATTTTCAGGAACGGTAGATATTAGGGTATTGATCAATAATTTCATTGTTCCCATCGCTATAAATTGAGCATTAGCTTGACATTTTTGTGGAAAGTGTAGTCACTTACCAGCCAAAATCTGGTATGATGATGTCATGCTGAATTCCTTAATAGACCAATCATAGAACCTGTACCTGCAGGTGTCACTCATTTAGCCA
Organism: Paracentrotus lividus; assembly: GCA_940671915.1. NCBI lineage: Eukaryota > Metazoa > Echinodermata > Echinoidea > Camarodonta > Echinidae > Paracentrotus > Paracentrotus lividus. The sequence goes on from CALNVZ010000008.1 coordinate 692,864, forward strand.
ATCACAGCCCTTGACCCATGTCCCTGAGCACAGCTCATCAGCAAGAATGGCATGTTGCATGCACATCACTGATGCAAAAGAAAAGATAACTTTGATTTTGGATGTAAGTTGGCAAAAATTCATCACAATTGTTCATCAATTGAAATGTACATATACCAGAGAAGGTGAATTAGTACAAAATGCCATCATTAATTTTGGATTGGAACTGATTAGGGAAGAAGAAAAGCTCAATATGAGTTGGATACCATCGTACATACCAGATCTACAGAAAAGAGAGAGTTTCATATTATTGTATTGTTAATAAAATATTTGTGTTATGGGTGATTTTTAAAAAAATAAGTTGCACGCTTATTTCTTCATTGTATTTCTTAATTCAAGTGTTTTCAATTTGTTTTGTTTAATAGAAAGCTTGTGTAAAGTGTTTAATACTGTTTTAGAAAAGAAGCATGGTAAAAGCTCGACTAATTAACCAAAATCGTTACTATTCGCATTACGATCCATTACAAATCATACCGATAGTTTAAAGAAAAATGGGGAAAATACCCTGCTGGAAAGAACACAGTGTCCCACAGTGTGAAACATAATGTGAACCACAATGTGAACACACCGTTAACACAGTATTGGACCATGGTCAGTAGGTCCAAAATCCACTTTTCTCTTCTCTACTCTTTGGGGCTATTTCATATTTTCAGGAACGGTAGATATTAGGGTATTGATCAATAATTTCATTGTTCCCATCGCTATAAATTGAGCATTAGCTTGACATTTTTGTGGAAAGTGTAGTCACTTACCAGCCAAAATCTGGTATGATGATGTCATGCTGAATTCCTTAATAGACCAATCATAGAACCTGTACCTGCAGGTGTCACTCATTTAGCCAATCACAGCCCTTGACCCATGTCCCTGAGCACAGCTCATCAGCAAGAATGGCATGTTGCATGCACATCACTGATGCAAAAGAAAAGATAACTTTGATTTTGGATGTAAGTTGGCAAAAATTCATCACAATTGTTCATCAATTGAAATGTACATATACCAGAGAAGGTGAATTAGTACAAAAATGCCATCATTAATTTTGGATTGGAACTGATTAGGGAAGAAGAAAAGCTCAATATGAGTTGGATACCATCGTACATACCAGATCTACAGTAGAATCTACATGCGATATACACAAGTGCAAGATCGAAAGGCTGAAAAGTCTGTAGCCTACCAGCTAGTGC
>CALNVZ010000008.1:694108-727464 GCA_940671915.1 Paracentrotus lividus
ATTACAGTAGAATCTACATGCGATATACACAAGTGCAAGATCGAAAGAGCTGAAAAGTCTGTAGCCTACCAGCTAGTGCCTGAAATCAGTGACCAATGTAAGTAAATATTTTGTGATATGTGATTGTATTAACTTTATTATTCAGCATTAATATCTGAACTTTTCTATTAAAGGCAGAAAAAAAAAACATAACCCCATGCCCCATGTACTGAGATCTGTGTTAGTAGTGTAGAATTTATTCTGATTTTTGTCTTAGCTCATATGTCAAGCTTTTACAGTCAACCGAGTTAGTAGTTACAGTTAGCTACATTGTAGCTTGTTTTGCTTTATATATTTTTGATGCTGCCTACCAGTATTATGAGATAATCCTGCATTATAAGGTCTGGATTTTAATTTTAGATCCTGTTAAATGATCATAATATTCAAAGATTTATTTGTTGTTTATGTATTAAACTAAGAAAAGTTAAACAGAGCTCGAGCTTTCTGCTGTGATAGCAATACCAGCCATATTGTTAATCCATATGACACACACTATCAATATAGCGATGTTTTCTGTCAATGCATGTATTAATCCATACAAGTGTATTAATTCAATTTTTGTTGGTTGTATGTACTAAAGCCATTATGTTCGATTACGAGATAATACAAATTTTGTCATGAGTAAGAAAACATGAAAACAACCTTGTAACTGTGAAATGTTTTGATGAATTAGATTATTGTATCCCCAAAAATTATTTCTTTAAATTAGTCAACTGGAACGGTAAGGAAGTATCATAGATATTTTTGAGGTAAAATTCTGATTTTATTATTATGGAAGGGTGGGCAAATTTTGATTATACATTTTTGTCTCTGCATGGCCTCCTTCTTTAATGCAGCTGATGGATGTGCTGAACAAGAAGATGTGGCTCCAAGATTAGACTCCTTGCCCAAATACAATGAACATGCCAGTGCCAAGATCGTCCCATCTAATGCCTAGATGCTGTCTCCTTTTTATGAGAAGGGCACAGAATTGTTGATCTTCACTTCAGAAAAAAAAGGAAGGAACATTTAGTTCGCTGTGAAACATAACAGCTTGTAAGCTAGTCAATGCAGCCGAGATAAAGAGAGATGAAACCCTCCTTATCAACACAAGGGGGAAAGATTTAATTTGTATACTAGTTTTCTTAAGGGGGTATCTCACTGGTTGCGAACCCAGGCGAATTTAAAGAGTTTTATATATAGAGAGGATCTACCAACGTTCTTGAGAATGCGTCCCCGGAATTTTAGTGTGGGCACCTATGTCGTTTCGTTTGCAAGTCATGTTAATGTTTGGCAACATCTGTATATATGTTCTCCTTGATCACACGAATCAGAAAATATATGTCGCCAATTTAATTGTCCTTTTTGTGACCCAAAATGAAGGTCAAAGGACAGGCTTCATTAACATAAACATAATTTTGTTCAAATTGTGTCAAATTTGGTATCAAATTGTAGGTAATGTTATAACTAGTAATTAAGTCAATTATCATTTTTTCACCCGACCAGTCAGTTTTGAGCAATATGCACATTAGTTTATTATTGCATAATTGAATGCATAATAGAGTCAAGTTGAACGGCGATCAGAAACAACATATCCATAGACAATATTAATAAACACTTATCAAGATTAAAACGTGAATCATACTAGTCTAATATTATTGCCACTTTCTGGTGACCCTTATGACCTTGAAAATAGGTCAAAGGTCAATTTATATGATGATTAACAACCTGGAAATGGCATTAATTTGGTAAAAACCGAATTTCCTATGAACTTTGACCTTATTTCTAGGTCAAATGTGTCAACTAAAATATGTCGAACTATTTTTTGGTTGATGGCATCATGGAAAAACATATTCATGTTAGTTTCAACAAAGTTAAGCTTTTACGACCAACAGGTCAAAGGTATAGTTCAAGAAGACGTTTTGGCCAAAGTTTTTTTGTCTTGACCTTAGTCTTATTGGGCCGTATTACTTGAAATATGTTATTGAACACTGTTAATGTGTTCTACTTGATTCCATGACCAGGAAATGTTCGTTTTCATAGACCTTTGACCTTTAAATGAGGTGAAAAATCCAAACAATACCTAGTTTCTACTATTTCCAGGTGTTTTTAGCATCGTGTTATTTGAACTTTGACCTTAACTTGAGTCATATGTGTCAATGAAAAATAATAGCAACGTTGATATTCTGGTTCATGGTATCAAGGGATCATGTAGAACTGTTGTTATCAAAATTATTAGTTAATAAGGCTAAACAGGACTATGATCAAGACAGAAACTCTGGCCCTTACGTATTCCTTAAACTTTCTATATGAGTCTTGACCTTTTATTGGCCATATTAGAGCTTAATAATTTTGATAATCATAGTTATTCTTGTTTAACTTGTTCCCATGAATCAGAATATCAATGTTGCTGTTCTCTTTCATTGACATATATGACCTCAAGTTAAGGTCAAAGTTCAAATAACGTGACCCTAAAAAATCTGGAAATAGTAGAAACTATGTATTTTTTTGCTCTTACTTTATTCAAAGGTCATAGGTCAATGAAAACGAACATTTCTTGGTTCATGGAATCAAGTAGAACACAAAACAGTGTTCAGTAACATATTTCAAGTAATACGGCCCAATAAGACTAAGGTCAAGACAAAAAACTTTGGCCAAAACGTCTTTCATGAACTTTGACCTTTGACCTGTTGCTCGTATAAGCTTAACTTTGTTGGCGATTAACATGAATATGATTCCTTGATGCATCAACCAAAAAATAGAGGTCGTCATATTCTTACTTGACACATTAGACCTAGAAATAAGGTCAAAGTTTATATAAAATTCGGTATTTGCTGAATTAATGCCATTTCCAGGTTGTTAATCATCATATAAATTGACCTTTGACCTATTTTCAAGGTCATAAGGGTCACCAGAATGTGGCAACAATATTAGACTAGTATGATTCACGTTTTAATCTTGGTTAGTTTTTATCAATATTGTCTATGGATATGTGTGTCTGATCGCCTTTCAACTTGACTCTATAATGCTTCAATTATGCATAAATAAACTAATTTGCATATTGCTCAAATCTGACTGGTCGGGTGAAAAAAATGATAATTGACTTAATTGCTACTTATAACATTACCTACAATTTGATACCAAATTTGACACAATTTGAACAAAATTATGTTTATGTAATGAAGCCTGACCTTTGACCTTCATTTTGGGTCACAAAAGGTCAATTAAAAAATTGGCGACATATATTTTCTGATTCGTGTGATCAAGTAGAACATATATATAGATGTTGCCAAACATTAACATGACTTGCAAACGAAACCTATATTTTCCCACATGGATGCCACACTAATTTGCATACTTTCTTCTGTGCTGCTTTGTTAGGCAAGCACAAAGGGGTTGTCTCGTCGAATCAGAATTGCATATTTTTATTTTGTGCTGTTTTATTGGGAAAAACACAAACATGAACTGACAAAGGAGTTATCACGTTGTAGGCCTATTAGAATGGCATGTTTTATTTTGTGATTCTTTGTTAGGCAAGCTCAATAGGGTTATAGGCCTACTGTATGATCAGGATGTTTTTTGTACTGACTTGTTAGGCAAGCACAAAGGGGTTATAATGTATGATCATGGCATTTTTCTTTTATACTGAGCGTTTTTGAAAGTAGAGGAGCTGAGCCGAAATGGGGGGGGGGCTGAACAGCCTAAACATCACAAATGCATGGTCATTTTTGCAATTTGCACAAGTTTGCTGGGAACTGAAGTGGGGGCTGAATCCCCTCCCCCCCCCCCATCCCAGCCCCGGCTCCGCGGCCCCTTCAAAGGGGGGGGGGGTAATTTCACTAGATTTTGAACACAACTCAATGAACAAGTCAATTTTTACTTCGTTTTTTGGTTCGTGTAGATATGTGGATGCGTTGTGTGTGTGTGTGGTGTGTGTGTGTGTGTATATGCGTGTGTGAGTGCACATTATAATAGCCACGAGTCCAACGTGAGATATTGATTATCAGTTATGCATTCATGGGTGCAGAAATGAAAAACAAAATGATAAAAATAATATAGAAATGATAATAGTAATGATAATTAAAAACAAAAATGGCTACCATCTCCATTACCCCAACGCCCGGCAAATCGTACGCCCGTAGTGAAATCTGAAGTTTAATTTGCGTTTATTTGTTAATGACATGACCAATCGACATGATTAAAGACATTATTATTTATTTCATACATATTTTGAGAAATTATACTTTTTCATCGAGTAATTCTTATCCGATTCAAATTTATGTTGACCCTTTCCATAATTAGTTTAGTAATATCAGTAAACCTATTTATATGTATATACAACCATTTTTACACACAGAATATATGCGCTTGCAGCCTTTGACATAAATAAATTCGCCTAGAAATTTTGAACATGTCCAAAAACTTTTTGACGAATTATTTTCAAACCAAAACACTTCCTTTATCCACATAATTAACTAAATATCTAATGCATGCATAATTTCTATAAATTCATATCCAAAATTGTCAAATCAGTTTGATTTATGCACTAACCTAAAATCAATGACCTAGTTTTCTAACACAATTTTTTTTCTGGCTATAAAACCATGTAGTTTTACATCTATGCAATACTTTGTGTCTTTGTGTGCATTTCAAATTCAGTTGGAATTACAGCTTGTCTTTTTCTTCAAAATGCTAGCAAGATTGCATCATTTGCAAAAAGCCAAAAATAAATTCTTTCGAACTACAGCCCTCAACGAGAAACGCCCACATAACCATGCTGCACACGTACACAATACCTCAAATGGCGGTCAATTCAAAAGACCAAATAAACTTGCCACACATGACACAAGTTTTGCACTCATATTCTTAGCAATGACTTAACTACACAACTTTATACTTGAGAATATGAATAATGAACATTTTATGATTTAAACTCACTCTTGGGCGGCGTTGTTACTCACCGGAAAGTGTACTTTTTCGGGACATTCCGTCCCACTGGACAGAATTTTTGACTGTCTTCTTTCAGAACAATATGGCTCCTGCGACACTTAATATGGTGTCTTTAAACATCAAATAACTTTGAAAGAAAACTGTAAAATCAAATTACCGAAACTTCTGTTTCAATGAAACAATTGGAAAGATAATTTATTCCCTTTTTATTGATATCATATTTGTAATGATTGAGTCATGCTTCGATGCACAGATTATCAGAATATGAGGAAAAGCGAAAAGTCAAATGTTGTAAATTGCACTTTCATTGATCACTTTGAAGTTCCGCAACGCCAATTAAGACCCTGATAACTTTTGGGTATTTTATAATTTTTGATTGAATTTATACCATTGTCAAGTTAATTTATCGGTCATTTTATTGATATCTAATTTGCCATGGTGATGTCATGCCAGGGTCCACAGAACCCGGATACCAATTGAATACAAGGCAGAGTAAAAGATAATGTCCAGTTTAAATGTTCTGTAACACAACTTTGAACCTGGATACATTTTAATATAGGTTTTAATCATTATCATTTTTTGTAGCATTGAAAAGTTCATTTATTCTTCTTTTTTAGTGATACCCTATTTGCAATGGTAACATCATGCTTAAATGTACATAATTGACGAACATAATGCGAAGTAAAAAGTGAAAAGTTGCGAAATGCATTGTTTATTGCTCGAATTTAGTAACTCACAATAGACAATAACAATCGCATCAGGCATTCAATTTGCAACATTTCACTTCTGACTTGTCTATTATTCAGGTGTTCTGTGCACACGAACAATACTATTGTTGCAATTAAGGTATCACTGAAAAGAGGAATGAATGAACTTGGATGGTAAAAAAATTTGATAAAAATAATAAAAATACCTCAAAAGTAATCAGGGCCTAAAATTGAGTTTAGGAATTTCATCAAAAAAGTGCATTTTGCAACAATTTTACGTTTTACTTTTCTCCATATTTTGACATTCTGTGCATTGAAGCATGACACAATCATTACCAATAGGATATCAATTAAAGGGGAATAAATTATCTTTCCAATAGTCTAACTATCAGAAAATTAAAGCATACCTGAAAAGTTATCCTGGCCCAAAGTCCATTTGCGGAACTTTTGGTTAGGGGTTTATAACAGAAAGTTTTCAAAGTAGCCCCTAATCCGAGAGTACTGAACTCAAAAAACTAAGCAGATATCTGGTGATGAAATGATCTTCACACTGTTAAATTTGAGCGTTGAACACTGATAACCACAATATTACACTCTGAGGGGGTACATTCAGAGTGTGAAACCGAATACCACCATGTTGGCATTATGTGGAAACCATTTCACAGTTTGAAATCATCACGACACTGTTAAATTCGATCATGTTAACATAGTTGAAGATTGGACTAGTTTTGTTGCAAGTTTGGGTACACTGCAACAGTAATAGCTGCAACATAATCCTAAAGTCAAAGGTTTGTCCGCATAACGAAACACTAAAAGGGCAATGTGAGTCATCATGACTCACTAAAAAATTGAAGTTGAAGCCATGTGCAAAGATTCATGAAATAAACTCACAGTCAAATGGAGAAAAAAAAACAAACAGACAATTAAAATATGATAAATTTCATTTTTCGGGGCGTGGTAGAAAACGCAAGACATACCTAGACATCATGAAATCGGATGCTGGAGTAGTTGGAACAGACGAGCTGAAGAATTGCATGCACGACAGGGATAACTGGAGGATTTCGTACTAGGTCTCGGCAGTTTAGCGACCTGGTAGGTAGGTAGGTTTGTTATAAACATGATGAACTCTGTACATAAAGTCAATGGAGGGAGAACAACGATACCTGACAAATGTGAAATTCGGCCTATTCCATTGATAAATTGTTAATTTTGACATGAGATTTGGCACCATGGATATATTATAATGTATATATATATATATAATATATATATATATATATATATCCATGTTGGCACATAGCTTCAAATTATCTCTAAAGGGCCTGTCCCACAGTAGGCGATCGTTGTGGCGACAACCTATGCATGTTAGAACCTGCCAGAATCGTGTTAGAATCGTAGGTGACCGAATATCAAATGCGTATCTACGACTCTGTCTACGATAGGCTACGACAACGACTTGCTTCCACGCAAACAATAGGCTAACAATACGTGGTTCCGATAATACAATAGCCTTGACCTCCGCGCATCTCGCGGCTCGACTTCTCTCGTCGCAGCTTAAAAATCAGCCAAATATGAACTTGATCCTTGCGACTGACACAGGCGATCGAGTGTTTTCTACCTGATGGCAGCCTGTCGCCTTTAAGTTCAGTGATAGTCCTCTCAGTCGCGCATCAAATTTGGGTCGTGAATGAATTTTTGAAAATTTCAAAAATTGGCAGCAACTGGAAATCAGTGACCAATGTAAGTAAATATTTTGTGATATGTGATTGTATTAACTTTATTATTCAGCATTAATATCTGAACTTTTCTATTAAAGGCAGAAAAAAAAAACATAACCCCATGCCCCATGTACTGAGATCTGTGTTAGTAGTGTAGAATTTATTCTGATTTTTGTCTTAGCTCATATGTCAAGCTTTTACAGTCAACCGAGTTAGTAGTTACAGTTAGCTACATTGTAGCTTGTTTTGCTTTATATATTTTTGATGCTGCCTACCAGTATTATGAGATAATCCTGCATTATAAGGTCTGGATTTTAATTTTAGATCCTGTTAAATGATCATAATATTCAAAGATTTATTTGTTGTTTATGTATTAAACTAAGAAAAGTTAAACAGAGCTCGAGCTTTCTGCTGTGATAGCAATACCAGCCATATTGTTAATCCATATGACACACACTATCAATATAGCGATGTTTTCTGTCAGATGCATGTATTAATCCATACAAGTGTATTAATTCAATTTTTGTTGGTTGTATGTACTAAAGCCATTATGTTCGATTACGAGATAATACAAATTTTGTCATGAGTAAGAAAACATGAAAACAACCTTGTAACTGTGAAATGTTTTGATGAATTAGATTATTGTATCCCCAAAAATTATTTCTTTAAATTAGTCAACTGGAACGGTAAGGAAGTATCATAGATATTTTTGAGGTAAAATTCTGATTTTATTATTATGGAAGGGTGGGCAAATTTTGATTATACATTTTTTGTCTCTGCATGGCCTCCTTTCTTTAATGCAGCTGATGGATGTGCTGAACAAGAAGATGTGGCTCCCAAGATTAGACTCCTGTGCCCAAATACAATGAACATGCCAGTGCCAAGATCGTCCCATCTAATGCCTAGATGCTGTCTCCTTTTTATGAGAAGGGCACAGAATTGTTGATCTTCACTTCAGAAAAAAAAGGAAGGAACATTTAGTTCGCTGTGAAACGATAACAGCTTGTAAGCTAGTCAATGCAGCCGAGATAAAGAGAGATGAAACCCTCCTTATCAACACAAGGGGGAAAGATTTAATTTGTATACTAGTTTTCTTAAGGGGGTATCTCACTGGTTGCGAACCCAGGCGAATTTAAAGAGTTTTATATATAGAGAGGATCTACCAACGTTCTTGAGAATGCGTCCCGGAATTTAGTGTGGGCACCTATGTCGTTTCGTTTGCAAGTCATGTTAATGTTTGGCAACATCTGTATATATGTTCTCCTTGATCACACGAATCAGAAAATATATGTCGCCAATTTTTTAATTGTCCTTTTGTGACCCAAAATGAAGGTCAAAGGACAGGCTTCATTAACATAAACATAATTTTGTTCAAATTGTGTCAAATTTGGTATCAAATTGTAGGTAATGTTATAACTAGTAATTAAGTCAATTATCATTTTTTCACCCGACCAGTCAGTTTTGAGCAATATGCACATTAGTTTATTTATGCATAATTGAATGCATAATAGAGTCAAGTTGAACGGCGATCAGAAACAACATATCCATAGACAATATTAATAAACACTTATCAAGATTAAAACGTGAATCATACTAGTCTAATATTATTGCCACTTTCTGGTGACCCTTATGACCTTGAAAATAGGTCAAAGGTCAATTTATATGATGATTAACAACCTGGAAATGGCATTAATTTGGTAAAAACCGAATTTCCTATGAACTTTGACCTTATTTCTAGGTCAAATGTGTCAACTAAAAATATGTCGAACTCTATTTTTTGGTTGATGGCATCATGGAAAACATATTCATGTTAGTTTCCAACAAAGTTAAGCTTTTACGACCAACAGGTCAAAGGTCATAGTTCAAGAAAGACGTTTTGGCCAAAGTTTTTTGTCTTGACCTTAGTCTTATTGGGCCGTATTACTTGAAATATGTTATTGAACACTGTTAATGTGTTCTACTTGATTCCATGACCAGGAAATGTTCGTTTTCATAGACCTTTGACCTTTAAATGAGGTGAAAAATCCAAACAATACCTAGTTTCTACTATTTCCAGGTGTTTTTAGCATCGTGTTATTTGAACTTTGACCTTAACTTGAGGTCATATGTGTCAATGAAAAATAATAGCAACGTTGATATTCTGGTTCATGGTATCAAGGGATCATGTAGAACTGTTGTTATCAAAATTATTAAGTTAATAAGGCTAAACAGGACTATGATCAAGACAGAAACTCTGGCCCTTACGTATTCCTTAAACTTTCTATATGAGTCTTGACCTTTTATTGGCCATATTAGAGCTTAATAATTTTGATAATCATAGTTATTCTTGTTTAACTTGTTCCCATGAATCAGAATATCAATGTTGCTGTTCTCTTTCATTGACATATATGACCTCAAGTTAAGGTCAAAGTTCAAATAACGTGACCCTAAAAAATCTGGAAATAGTAGAAACTATGTATTTTTTGCTCTTTTTACTTTATTCAAAGGTCATAGGTCAATGAAAACGAACATTTCTTGGTTCATGGAATCAAGTAGAACACATAAACAGTGTTCAGTAACATATTTCAAGTAATACGGCCCAATAAGACTAAGGTCAAGACAAAAAACTTTGGCCAAAACGTCTTTCATGAACTTTGACCTTTGACCTGTTGCTCGTATAAGCTTAACTTTGTTGGCGATTAACATGAATATGATTTCCTTGATGCCATCAACCAAAAAATAGAGGTCGTCATATTCTTACTTGACACATTAGACCTAGAAATAAGGTCAAAGTTTATATAAAATTCGGTATTTGCTGAATTAATGCCATTTCCAGGTTGTTAATCATCATATAAATTGACCTTTGACCTATTTTCAAGGTCATAAGGGTCACCAGAATGTGGCAACAATATTAGACTAGTATGATTCACGTTTTAATCTTGGTTAGTTTTTATCAATATTGTCTATGGATATGTTGTGTCTGATCGCCTTTCAACTTGACTCTATAATGCATTCAATTATGCATAAATAAACTAATTTGCATATTGCTCAAATCTGACTGGTCGGGTGAAAAAATGATAATTGACTTAATTGCTACTTATAACATTACCTACAATTTGATACCAAATTTGACACAATTTGAACAAAATTATGTTTATGTTAATGAAGCCTGACCTTTGACCTTCATTTTGGGTCACAAAAGGTCAATTAAAAAATTGGCGACATATATTTTCTGATTCGTGTGATCAAGTAGAACATATATATAGATGTTGCCAAACATTAACATGACTTGCAAACGAAACCTATATTTTCCCCACTGGATGCCACACTAATTTGCATACTTTCTTCTGTGCTGCTTTGTTAGGCAAGCACAAAGGGGTTGTCTCGTCGAATCAGAATTGCATATTTTATTTTGTGCTGTTTTATTGGGAAAAACACAAACATGAACTGACAAAGGAGTTATCACGTTGTAGGCCTATTAGAATGGCATGTTTTATTTTGTGATTCTTTGTTAGGCAAGCTCAATAGGGTTATAGGCCTACTGTATGATCAGGGCATGTTTTCTTTTGTACTGACTTGTTAGGCAAGCACAAAGGGGTTATAATGTATGATCATGGCATTTTTCTTTTATACTGAGCGTTTTTGAAAGTAGAGGAGCTGAGCCGAATGGGGGGGGGGCTGAACAGCCTAAACATCACAAATGCATGGTCATTTTTGCAATTTGCACAAGTTTGCTGGGAACTGAAGTGGGGCTGAATCCCCCTCCCCCCCCCATCCCAGCCCCGGCTCCGCGCCCTTTCAAAAGGGGGGGGGGGGTAATTTCACTAGATTTTGAACACAACTCAATGAAACAAGTCAATTTTTACTTCGTTTTTGGTTCGTGTAGATATGTGGATGCGTGTGTGTGTGTGTGTGTGTGTGTGTGTGTATATGCGTGTGTGAGTGCACATTATAATAGCCACGAGTCCAACGTGAGATATTGATTATCAGTTATGCATTCATGGGTGCAGAAATGAAAAACAAAATGATAAAAATAATATAGAAATGATAATAGTAATGATAATTAAAAACAAAAATGGCTACCATCTCCATTACCCCCAACGCCCGGCAAATCGTACGCCCGTAGTGAAATCTGAATGTTTAATTTGCGTTTATTGTTAATGACATGACCAATCGACATGATTAAAGACATTATTATTATTTTCATACATATTTTGAGAAATTATACTTTTTCATCGAGTAATTCTTATCCGATTCAAATTTATGTTGACCCTTTCCATATATAGTTTAGTAATATCAGTAAACCTATTTATATGTATATACAACCATTTTTACACACAGAATATATGCGCTTGCAGCCTTTGACATAAATAAATTCGCCTAGAAATTTTGAACATGTCCAAAACTTTTTGACGAATTATTTTCAAACCAAAACACTTCCTTTATCCACATAATTAACTAAATATCTAATGCATGCATAATTTCTATAAATTCATATCCAAAATTGTCAAATCAGTTTGATTTATGCACTAACCTAAAGTCAATGACCTAGTTTTCTAACACATTTTTTTTCTGGCTATAAAACCATGTAGTTTTACATCTATGCAATACTTTGTGTCTTTGTGTGCATTTCAAATTCAGTTGGAATTACAGCTTGTCTTTTTCTTCAAAATGCTAGCAAGATTGCATCATTTGCAAAAAGCCAAAAATAAATTCTTTCGAACTACAGCCCTCAACGAGAAACGCCCACATAACCATGCTGCACACGTACACAATACCTCAAATGGCGGTCAATTCAAAAGACCAAATAAACTTGCCACACATGACACAAAGTTTTGCACTCATATCTTAGCAATGACTTAACTACACAACTTTATACTTGAGAATATGAATAATGAACATTTTATGATTTAAACTCACTCTTTGGGCGGCGTTGTTACTCACCGGAAAGTGTACTTTTTCGGGACATTCCGTCCCACTGGACAGAATTTTTGACTGTCTTCTTTCAGAACAATATGGCTCCTGCGACACTTAATATGGTGTCTTTAAACATCAAATAACTTTGAAAGAAAACTGTAAAATCAAATTACCGAAACTTCTGTTTCAATGAAACAATTGGAAAGATAATTTATTCCCCTTTTTATTGATATCATATTTGTAATGATTGAGTCATGCTTCGATGCACAGATTATCAGAATATGAGGAAAAGCGAAAAGTCAAATGTTGTAAATTGCACTTTCATTGATCACTTTGAAGTTCCGCAACGCCAATTAAGACCCTGATAACTTTTTGGGTATTTTATAATTTTTGATTGAATTTATACCATTGTCAAGTTAATTTATCGGTCATTTTATTGATATCTAATTTGCCATGGTGATGTCATGCCAGGGTCCACAGAACCCGTGGATACCAATTGAATACAAGGCAGAGTAAAAGATAATGTCCAGTTTAAATGTTCTGTAACACAACTTTGAACCTGGATACATTTTAATATAGGTTTTAATCATTATCATTTTTTGTAGCATTGAAAAGTTCATTTATTCTTCTTTTTAGTGATACCCTATTTGCAATGGTAACATCATGCTTAAATGTACATAATTGACGAACATAATGCGAAGTAAAAAGTGAAAAGTTGCGAAATGCATTGTTATTGCTCGAATTTAGTAACTCACAATAGACAATAACAATCGCATCAGGCATTCAATTTGCAACATTTCACTTCTGACTTGTCTTATTATTCAGGTGTTCTGTGCATACACGAACAATACTATTGTTGCAATTAAGGTATCACTGAAAAGAGGAATGAATGAACTTGGAAATGGTAAAAAATTTGATAAAAATAATAAAATACCTCAAAAGTAATCAGGGCCTAAAATTGAGTTTAGGAATTTCATCAATAAAAGTGCATTTTGCAACATTTTACGTTTTACTTTTCTCCATATTTTGACATTCTGTGCATTGAAGCATGACACAATCATTACCAATAGGATATCAATTAAAGGGGAATAAATTATCTTTCCAATAGTCTAACTATCAGGAATAATTAAAGCATACCTGAAAAGTTATCCTGGCCCAAAGTCCATTTGCGGAACTTTTGGTTAGGGGTTTATAACAGAAAGTTTCAAGTAGCCCCTAATCCGAGAGTACTGAACTCAAAAACTAAGCAGATATCTTGGGTGATGAAATGATCTTCACACTGTTAAATTTGAGCGTTGAACACTGATAACCACAATATTACACTCTGAGGGGGTACATTCAGAGTGTGAAACCGAATACCACCATGTGGGCATTATGTGGAAACCATTTCACAGTTTGAAATCATCACGACACTGTTAAATTCGATCATGTTAACATAGTTGAAGATTGGACTAGTTTTTGTTGCAAGTTTGGGTACACTGCAACAGTAATAGCTGCAACATATATCCTTAAAGTCAAAGGTTTGTCCGCATAACGAAACACTAAAAGGGCAATGTGAGTCATCATGACTCACTAAAAAATTGAAGTTGAAGCCATGTGCAAAGATTCATGAAATAACTCACAGTCAAATGGAGAAAAAAAAACAAACAGACAATTAAAATATGATAAATTTCATTTTTCGGGGGCGTGGTAGAAAACGCAAGACATACCTAGACATCATGAAATCGGATGCTGGAGTAGTTGGAACAGACGAGCTGAAGAAATTGCATGCACGAACAGGGATAACTGGAGGATTCGTACTAGGTCTCGGCAGTTTAGCCGACCTGGTAGGTAGGTAGGTTTGTTATAAACATGATGAACCTCTGTACATAAAGTCAATGGAGGAGAACAACGATACCTGACAAATGTGAAATTCGGCCTATTCCATTGATGATAATTGTTAATTTTGACATGAGATTTGGCACCATGGATATATATATATGTATATATATATATATATATATATATATATATATATATATCCATGTTGGCACATAGCTTCAAATTATCTCTAAAGGGCCTGTCCCACAGTAGGCGATCGTTGTGGCGACAACCTATGCATGTTAGAACCTGCCAGAATCGTGTTAGAATCGTAGGTGACCGAATATCAAATGCGTATCTACGACTCTGTCTACGATAGGCTACGACAACGACTTGCTTCCACGCAAACAATAGGCTAACAATACGTGGTATCCGATAATACAATAGCCTTGACCTCCGCGCATCTCGCGGCTCGACTTCTCTCGTCGCAGCTTAAAATCAGCCAAAATATGAACTTGATCCTTGCGACTGACACAGGCGATCGAGTGTTTTCTACCTGATGGCAGCCTGTCGCCTTTAAGTTCGTGATAGTCCTCTCAGTCGCGCATCATAATTTGGGTCGTGAATGAATTTTGAAAATTTCAAAAATTGGCAGCAACTGTACAGTATCTGAATGGGAGGTCGAACCTGATTTTGGTGAATGTTAGTGGCGACAAAGGCCGGAGCGGCTTAAATATCACTGGCTGTTAGGTTCAGTGATGCGTGCAACGTACGCTGGAGTGCGACAACCTACAACTTGCCGCCGTTCCGCTGTGCTTAACAAGTTCTATCTGGTGACAATCTACGATAGCACCTTGTCGCGACAAAAGAAGACAAGCTATGGACATTGACGTCAACCAAACTGACGCAAGCTATTGTTTAACTTGTTGAGAAACAAGCGGCGAACAAAATTTTGTTGGCGACAGACGCGATAATTCACGATTTCATAAGCGATTGAACCTGCGCATAGTGAGTATTCGAAAAGTCACTGAACCATGACGAAGCCCCAAACTTTCTTCTCACTTTCATGATTTTCTTGTATCTTGTGCCCACTGAGGAGTGAAACATCGGGAGTTTTGTGAAAATAAAATCAAAAGTAGTCCCCGAAAAGAATTGTTATATTCAAGCAAAGTAAAAATTAGAATTTTCATACATATCTGAAAAGGGGGCGCTTTCATCTCACGTGCTCACTGAAGCATGGATTTGTAAATAAATGCCATGTGCCCAAAGAATATAAAGGAACCCAAAAAACAATTGCTATTGAGATGATTTATAGTGCATGAAATTACTGCAATACCTCTTCGTAATTCTAAAATGGCCTATTTTTTGGTTGATTGCTGGGTTCATTCAACCGTGAATGAAGGAATAATGATTGCATACACATCACAAACAGGAATTCCATCATATTTGACCGAATATACCATGGCAAAGAAGTGAAAATCGCAGTTTGGGCAGTTTTTTCTGCATGCTCACTCAGCCGTGAAATTTAGGCAAATTTCCTTTACGTTTATTGGGAAGCAAGTTTTGCATTTATTCTGATATGTAACATTTTTAAAATCTGAAAATGGGTCCAATATCATTTAATCAAAGTTGTAATTTTAGGCGTGTGAAGTTCAAGAAATGATATTTTTAAATTCAACCATTGCTCACTAAGGCATGACTTGATGATGTTTTGCTAAAATTCGCTCCCACGGTAGCTAATAAAATTCAATACGTGGATATATAATTAGATTTTTTTTTTTTTTCAATTCCTTCTGGTTTAAAAATTATTGATAGGGTAGATGTAGGGAATACCGGACAGTAGGGAATATCGGACGGTCACCACATGTCCAGCTGCCAACATAAGATCAACTGAGTTGAAATACCGGCATCTATTGGTCAGGTGGTCTGTCTGGGAAGGTTTAATGCTGTATTCGACAACAACAAGTGATAAATCTCCGAGAAAACTACCACAATCTGTCAAGGTAGGAAAATTTGCAGCCTGAAAAATGGCCTGATGTAAAAATTGACATTTTAGAGAATGTGATGGTATAAAAATAGAATTGGGGCATGACCTCTGTTTCATGCATTATGGACATGTGTGGAGGGGGGCCAAACGTGTATGGAGTGTTTGCACTGTACAAAGCCTGTGTATTAGGGTGGCAGTGTGTTGAAAAGTGCTAGTCAGTCATTTTTTTTTTTTGTGTAGGGAATACCGGACACCACATGGACGGTTGTTTGTTTTACTTCCTGGTTGAGTTGCTAAGCATGTAGATCAAATAGTAAGTTGCATATATAATGTATTATATTTATTAATTAAATTGTTTGACAATTTTGAAATGTCTATTTCTCTTTATTATTATTGTGATGTGTCATGATCTACATGAGATATAAAGTTATTCTGAGTATTTTGAAATTTTGTAGTAAAATGCAAATAATCTTCTAAAAGTGAATAATGTTATAAAAAATCAATACAAACATGTTAAGTTGATGGTTTACATTCAAATCAGTGCTTCCAGACAGATCTTTATACAAAAAAAGGGTAAAAACATACTCTCCGGTATTTCCTACACTGTATGGAATGCCGGACAATTTACGATGACGTCATTACTTGCATATAAATGCCTCAACAAATACTTGATTACCTCAGTTTTTTTTGGAAAATAAAGTTGAATGATGTAGCTAAGCAATGAGAATCTTTTTCTTGTGTGATTTTATTGTTTTCATGTGCTAATTAAGCAAATGAGCTTAAGTGGCCGGTATTCCCTACATCTACCCTATCTGAAATAGGGGAACCCTCTTTTTGTTTTGTGTTTATATAAGGAGATAATTATATTCATGTCTTTAGTTGGACTGATCATAAGGTAGACAACATGCACTTCCGTTTACTTTTGATTGAATGTTATCACTGTTACTGTTTATCTCAGAAAATATTACGTCTTAATTTGAACACTATAACTAAAAGACTAAGTTTCTGTTTATATGTTGTGATTTACAACCACCTCTCATGTATTCCTGTCTCTCTAAAATCTTTTGACAACTCCCTTAATCGTGTCGTCCAGCATATTTCATCTTACAAAGCAATTGAGGGCGCTGTCTAGCTGACGCCTGTAACATTTTGTTGCTCTTCATTTTGGTCGTTAAATCACAGATTTTCTCCAATTGTGTATAATATTTTCCCTTACCTTTGGAAGGAACAATATTACTCTACGTCAAGTATACAACAGAAAGTGAGTTTATATTCATCTATGCCTTAATTATCAAGAGATGATTAAGTTATGACACCTCCTTACTTCATCTTTCTGAGAGTGATTGTGTGCGGTGTACTAATAACTGTCAGTGGGCCAAGCCTGGCCAAAATGACACGAGAGATAGACCCTCCAGGCTTCATAACCAACAGCCCGGCAACGAAGGGGTTAAATCCGAGGCCGTTACGCAACTTTCATTATTCTCCCCGTGATCTAATCGCTCTACGTCCCGAGAGGTGTCTTTTGTCACCGGCCGTGACAACTTTAAAAGATTATGGTCTCCTGAAAAGAAAGAGAAGCCGTCGTGCTGGAACGCACATTCATAGAAAAATCAAAGTCAGGGTGTCGAATGAAAGACCCGAATTAAAGAGGAACGATCAATATGTTGACAATTGGAAAGCTAAAAGTAACAATCTTATAAACATTGAGAGCAAACATACAGAAGTCACCTTACCAGTTGTATATATGACAAATACACAATCTTTAAACAACAAAATGGATGAATTCACGGTGACAGTACAAGATTATGATCCCGATATAGTCTCAGTGAGTGAAACATGGTTTAATGTTGATACTACTGAAGCTGAATACAACATCCCTGGCTACTCATGCGTGACAAACAGCCGAGCTAATAAACGTGGAGGAGGCGTGGCACTATATATCAAGGATTGTATGAACCCCTCACCTGTACCTTATATCAACATACCACCTGAACTTGAAATTGTCTGGGTACAACTACGTCCACATCGATTACCCCGTACTGTATCTTCTATCTTTTGGTGGCGGTCCATTGTATACCCGATCTTACTAGAATTAACCCCAGACAGTGCACTTCTCATCCAAACAACTTGATCCACTTGTCTTATCAGTTTTGATCACTGTTTCCGTGGATGAGATATTTGCTAGACACCAAGATGCTGGACTGATCATTCTCCGGTGATGTAAATCGCTTGGACTTACCCAACTGATCAACAACCATAAACTGAAACAGGTCGTTGATAAAGCAACCAGGAAAGATGCCATCTTAGACAAAGATTGTTACCAGAACTTGCATCCTCACTACTTCCCGGTGCAACAACGACACACCTCTCGGACGTAGCGACCACAATGGAGTGTTATGGAAGCCTAAAACCTACCAAGTGAGACATCATAATCAAACTTCTCGACAGACTTATCCAACCTATGCGAGAATCGGACCTAAGACGTTTTGGAGACTGGATTGTCCATCATGACTGGTCTTCAGTCGGAACTGCAGTTGGAGCAGATGCGAAGTGTGAAGCCTTCTACACACAGACCGACTGAATTCTGCAATCAATCGCTTCTTTCCAACCAAGGAAATCAAAGTCATTGCAAGGATAAACCCTGGGTGACCCCCCCGGTAAAAGAATTGATTCGTCAGAGACAAATAGCCTTCCGTTGTGGGACTGACCGGAATGGTCTGAACTTAGGAACAAAGTACAGAGAGAAATCAAAAGAGCAAAGTATGACTACTATAGAAACCGCATACAAAGACTGAAGGTTCAGAACCCAAGTTCCTGGTACAGATTTATCAAGATTGCGTCCACCAACTCTGTATCGAACCCTGACATAAAAGTCCTGATATGGAACCTTCAGACACCCAGCGAGCAATTGCTGATGCAATCAATCAGCATTTCGTCAACATATCATCAAACGTGCCTACACTTGATCATAATTTCCTGCCAGCATTCCAACAAATTCCGAATACATGTGCACACTCATTTACGACCATGGAATGTATACTCGGAACTCAAAAAAGGTCAAAGTTGGGAAAAGCAGTGGCCCTGATAACGTCTCAGCAAAAATCATTCGTAGATTTTGCCGTAGAACTCAGCTCCCCGATATGTGAAGTGATAAATGCTTCAACTACAAGAAGGTGTAGTTCCAACTCAATGGAAGAAGTCTATCGTCTGTCCCAGTCCCCAAAGAGTCACTGCATCTATAGGAAGCTCCGACGATCTCTCTAACGGATCACTTCGCGAAAGTCGCCGAACTCTTTGTTTATCGTTGGATTCTCGCAGATATTCGAGACAAAAATTGATAAGCAGCAGTTCGGGAATCAAGCTGGCGTCTCAACTATCACTATCTTGTAGACCTCCTACACTTTCTACAAGTGCAGATATATGTCATAAAGCTGCTAAATCTGTGTCAACCTGATGGTAGTCACTGATTTTACTAAAGCTTTTTGACTTGGTGAACCACAACAATTGCAATAAATAAGCTTGTTCCTAATGGGTGTCCGTCCGGAACTTCTTCAGTGGATCTGTAGCTTTCTGCATGGGCGGGAGCAAAGGACCAGATACCACGGAGTGCTATCATCGACGCCTTTAATTCCAAATGGAGGCGTCCCCACAAGGCACTGACTCGGAACATGTCTTCTTGTGCGCTCATACAATGATGCCATGATCGAATAACATCGACGGTACGGAGATGGAAGTACGTTGACGATTTGACGATTAGCGAAAGCCATTCTGTAGCCAAGCAAAGTGAAATGAATGAGATAGTGTCTGAATTTCAACGTTGGTGTGATGAAGCTGCCCTCCGCTTGAACTCATCGAAGTGCTAGTCATTGCAGATTTGTTTTCGAAGTTAGCAGTTCCACCGCCGCATACGATATAGAGTTAGGTGGTACAACTCCTGGACGTAGTCGACGAGTTGAAATTGCTTGTGCGTCACTATACAGAGCGAATCTCCCGTTGGGAACGCCATGTCAACGAGATTATCAGAGAGCTTCACGCAAATTACTGATAGATCTTTGAAAAGGTTTGGCGCTCCTAGGAACGAACCTACTAACTGTCTATACATCTATACATCCCGTCCCTCTCTAGAGTACTGCGTCCCAGTGTGGCAATTCTGGAATTATATAAAGCACAGTTGTGACATCGAAATCATCCAGAAGAGAGCCCTTCGCATTTATCTTGTCAAATGATTACGTGAGCTACATGAATGCCCTTGGATAACCGGACTGACATCCTTAAGTGACAGAAGAATTCACACTCTGTCAAAAGTTTGCAGATTCGCTCTACAAAAAATTTCAAGAGACTGGTTACCTGAGTCACAAAGCATGCATCGACGTCTTAGACACAAGCAATAGACTAAGAGAGTACAAATGCCGAACAGAACGTTTCAAAAATAGTACATGCCTGCCCTTATACCTCGTGAGATTATCAATGAAACCTCAGAGTAATAATGATATGCATATTTGTTGATTTTACAATGATATCTATTTCTTTAAGTGCTATGTTAATCTGTTCTATTATTACAATACCTAATAATATTTCTTTTTAATCTCAGTAAAATTTCTCAATACGTGATGAATCCCAAATTACCTAATCAATAGTTGTATCATAATTACTGATTATCTATATTTTTGTATAATAAAACTACATAAAGAATCTCTCTGAATGTTTTTGATTCTCATTAAATTACTGATAAAAAAACTTCGTTACATGATTAATGTCATCATAAATTTCTTAAAGAAATTACCTTTGAAATATTCTCATCTCAGTCTCCTTGAATTTATTGAAGAATATAAATATATTTACATGTAACCTCGTTGTATCATAATTACTGATTTTATATATTGTAACATTGTAATCCGTGAATTCCTGCCTACCTATAAAATCCGAAATATTAATTAAAACCCAGAACCAGTAATTATTGTCTAATTCTATAATTTTGTCCTTGATTCAATAATTTTTAATGTCAATTTGCATTTAAAAACGATTTTTTTCATTTCCAAAATATGCATAATTTGAATTTAACTTTTTACTATAGTCAATGTAATATGTGAGTATTTAATTATCAACTTACATTGAAAAAAGGGAAATATATCTGTACTTTTTCCATATTAAGTATTAAATGCTAACGTCAATATGTTATTTAATTTATGTACCTGTAATATATTTAACCTTGTAATATATTATGTTATCTGCCCTGTCAATAAGTCAGTTTGAACTGCGATATTGGAATTTTGTCAATAAAACCTTCAATCAATCAATCAATCAATCAATTATTCTATGTGGCGATTTTAACTGTCCCGATGTGTCTCATTTGGGAGATATAGACACATCTGTTTTGAATAAACACATGAGAGATATCATTGACATCACAATTTCGCTTGAATTGACGCAACTTGTCACTTTTCCAAAGAGATTGGAATCACTTCTTGATCTTGTTTTTTGTAACGACCCGGATGTCATCTCCAGGATACAAAGGGCTCCTCCGCTCGGGAAGAGTGATCATGCTTCGATACTCGTTTCACTAGATTGTCATCGCTACTGCCAGTCCCTACCTCGTACTTTCCACCTTTTTCATAAAGCAGATCGATCTGATTTTCAACGAACGTTGGAATGTATACAGTGGGATCTTTTCGTTGACGAGGAAAACGTTGACGAAACATATGAAAATTTCAAAACCCTCATTCATGCTGCCGTGAAGGATGTGGCAGAATCGAAAGGAAAGCGCCGGTCTCCGTGGATAACTCATGATATCATCTTATTATCAAGAAAAAAGAAGCGAGCCTTCACAAAGGTTTTGAAAAGTAAATCTAGAAATGATTCCGAATCGTCAAACATCAGAAACAGAGAACTCTGGTTGAAATATCGAGTAATATGTCGTGAGATGAAACGAATGACTGAATTGGCGTACAATGATACTATTCATAGCCTAGCAATGAACGCTAAAAACGATCCCAAAAGATTTTGGTCCTTTGTGAAAGCAAAACGCAGTAACTCATGCATTAGAAACTGTGAATGTAATGGTAACTTATATGATGCCCCTCTTGACATAGCACATGTATTCAATATATTCTTTTGTAGTAATTTTTCTAATAATGATTTTCCTTCCACTGATATTGATAACTTGATTGATAACTGTAGACATGTTGGTATTCAGCCGTTTTCACAGATTACTGTTCATACAGCTAATATAATCAAAGCAATTGATATAATAGCCTTAAGTTTTCTACACCTCCCCGCCCTGATGGCATCTCTCCTGCATTTCTGAAGCTTGGTAGTAAGTCAATTTGTCCTATATTGTCTCGAATCTTTAATATCAGTTTGCAGTCAGGTATGGTTCCCCAAGAATGAAAAGTTGCGAATGTTATCCCGTTACATAAGAGCGGAAAGCGATCATCAATTGAGAATTACCGTCCAATTTCGCTCACATCTGTCCCATAAGTGCAAAATGTTGGAAAAAATCATAGTAGGCAAACTCATTGATTTTTCTTTGAATCACAAGATTATTTCGGAAAACCAGCATGGATTTCTCCCGAAACGTTCTTGTGCCACACAGGCTTCTGTTCTGTTCCACAAATGGACTCAGATCCTCGACCGCCCATCTCCCCCTAGAATTGATGCAATATTTCTAGACTGGGCTAAAGCCTTTGATGAGGTTAACCATTCTGTATTACTCCGAAAATTACATGGTTTTGGAGTTTGTGGTAATATCCTTAAATGGATAAAGTCTTTCTTAGTTGGTCGTGCCCAGAGCGTTCTGTTTGAAGGAAACGAGTCTGACTGGAGCCCAGTAACATCAGGTGTTCTTCAGGGAAATGTTATAGGGCCTATCCTATTCAATCTATTTACCGCTGACCTTCCAAATTTAATGTCAGCTGGTACAGGTCTGCCACAATATGCAGACGATACAGTGCTCTATCGGCCAATTCTTTGTCAAGAAGACACACATGTGCTTCAGTCAGATCTATTCTATCATTTGCTAGTGTGACGAGAATTTCATGGAACTCAACTCTCTGAAATTTAAAATTATGCACATCACAAGGTCTCGTAGACAAATCTTAGACTCATATCACGTTAACAATACTGTACTGGAGGAAGTGGATTAGTACAAGTATCTTGGCATAGTTTTTTGCAAAAGATCTGTCTTGGTCAAAACATGTTCACAACATTGTATCAAAATGCTCCAAACTTTCTGGATTTATCCGTAGGATAGTAAATTCAAGAAACCCTGTCATTCCGAAGCGACTTTTTTTTGCTCGCTCTGCAGACGAGTGATTGAATATGGGATACCCGTTTGGCTTCCTCATAAAAAAAAAAAAACACATTCAGTCCCTGGAATCTGTTCAAAGGCGCTTCACGCGTTTTTGCTTTTCTTATCAACAAGCAAATGTTCTTACATATCCTGAAAGATTACGCAAATTAGATCTCTCACCCTCGTGCAACCGACTCATTTTCCTGTCTGCTAGCTTTGTAATTAAATGTCTGTTTCGGTTGTATGATCTACCTATCCACTTCTTGCCAAAAAGACCGAGAGTTAGAAGAACCGATAATCTACTATTTGTTCATGAATTTGCTAGATGTAACGCCCTGAAGTTCTCATGTTTTCACCTTTTACAAAGATTATGGGAATCTATCCCTCCCGAGGATAGAGACCTATGTCTTGGAACATCTGTAAATCCCATTCTAAATGCACTGAGGAATCGTCTATTTGCTCTTCCTCCTATCGAAAATGCATTTCAAAGTATAATGCTACATTATGTTAAATGTGTTTTTTCTGCTTTCTGATCTCGCTTCCCTTCCTTTTACTTCTACTTCTTTTTTCAATTATTCTTTTCTCAGCCCTCATCTAATCTTTTATTGCTATCTCTCTCATCTCTCTCTCTCTCTCTCTCTCTCTCTCTCTCTATTTCTATCTCTCTCACACTCGCAAACTTAGTTTTCGATATATATATATATATATATATATATATATATATATATATATATATATATGCAAACAAATTAACAATGCAGTACAATCAATGTGAACTGACAACTTGTCTAGACATACAGAAATATACATATGTACGTAAATTTTATCTTTAAAGCAAAAATGTAAAGATTTTTGGCCTTCATATTTCTATAATATTAACTGATTTTATGTCTATCAATTATATAGCATATTACGATATTTTCTTGTTTAATTTTGAAGCTTTCCCTTGGCTTTTTTTTCCCCAATATGTTTTTATGTGTACAGGTATATGTTTGTAAACCACCGACATGTGTTGGGAAAGGCTATTTAATAGGAATTTATTTTCTTTTGGTTATCCTAGGCCGCATGTCGGTGGTATTTCTAATTTCCTTTGTTTATGTTCCTGATCTTTATGCCTGAAATTAAATAAATAAAATAAAATAAAATAAGATGATGTTCCTTTCTCTGCTATAATTTAAGCATGTAAATAACCAAAACAGATTTGTTAGCGTGCGTTTAGTTGAAATTTTAAGATGTCATTTGGTGAAAGAAAACTTATCTGATTAGTTAGTTATGTATAGATAATTGTATACGTGTAACAGTTTTATGGTTTTCCAGCCATATCAACATAATGTTAAAGTTTTGTTGACCTCAGTCGTGCTTACTGTAGTTAGTTTTATTTGATCTTCCCTTCGTTGACGAAAGTTTTGACGAAGTTTATAGTTCAAATCTTTGTGAGATGTCTTTTATGTTTCAAACCTTTCATCTGTTTCAGGATCCACATAAATTAAGTCGCACATCAACAAGGAACTCACAAAATTGCTTAGCAACCAATTTCTCAACTTCACTATAATGTATTTCGATGTTTACTTTTGAATCCGAGAATGGGAGGGATATTGTGTTTGCTACATATATATTTGGTAAATTATCTGTGTTTTATCATAGAACCCTTTCCCCTCATTTCCATCCAGACAATCAGGCACCTTCATCTCAAAACCCTACTGACCCATTCTAAACAATAATTTTATTTGATACATATCACTTATCATAGAAGGCACATGTAAAGGACGATTTTCTGAAATAAAGCTCAGTTCAGACACCAGAGACTGAAGTCATGTTTCGTTACTCTTGTCCATTAGAATACATTATATTCCACATACTAAGAATCTTGCAACAGGATTGGTCAAAAGTCAGTCATATAATAAATTTTAGTTTTCCCATCATCAATAATCTTTGAGTTTCGCTAACCACTTCAGCACCCCATAGAGCATGTAGAGCCATAACGCGTTATCAATTATTTGTATGATGCGCGAAAAAAAAGTGCGTTGTCATTCGCTTTTTTTGTAGGATAGGGGGTTGGGTGTCCGGACACTTAACAAAAAATGGAGCCTGTTTTTTTTTTTTTTTTTTTTTTTTTTTTTTTTTGTCTCAGGATTCAGCCAAAAATATATTTCTGTATATACTTCTGTTCATCATCAGTTCTCCACAATATTTTCTAACATTTTGTGCTAAAATACTGTAAAAACATTGCTTGTAAACCCTTTCAAATGATCAAATAAAACTGAGTGTCCGGACACCCAACTCGTCCGGACACCCAATAACTGGGTATACTATCATTTTACCATCACATGCAGCGAAAGATAAATTCTTCTGTGACATAACAATTCCTTTTTTAATTTTTTTGTTATGTAATAATCACTTCAGCCCATTTTAGCTAGGAATACGCACTAAAAAAATAAAATAAAAATAAATAAAATAAAATTGCGCGCACTTTATTTGTACGCGTTTAAGCGCAGGCATCGGTGAATTAAGTGCATGTTTTTTTTTTTTTTTTTTTAAGGATCAAGGAAACCTTACATTTTTATCCAAAATATTGTTTTTCCGCTAACTCTCTAAAGGCCCGGTCCCACTGACAGAAGGATTAATTGCGCATGAGTTGCGTATACGAATTTCGTTCATCCGCAACAAAAAACACAAACAAAACAAACAATCCGCAATTCATGCGCAAATCATCCTAAAAAGCCAGTGGGACCGCGCCTTAAGGCCCGTATTCTACTAGCGAGTTTAAAGCTGTACGGCAATTAACAATAGGATCGAAAAATAGCACCGTACGAGAAAAAAACTCCCAGCACGAAAAACAAACTTCCAATCGTGTACAACTTCCGTACAGCTGGAAGTTTCTAATGCACTGGAACGCACAAGATAAAACTGGAAATCCATTGAAATAATGACCCAACAATGATTGTTTGTAGTCGCTTTATCCTTTGACTACTGAGTGTTGTGCATTGTCGCTTGTCATGCACTTTTAAATATCACGTCCTATTCATTAACAATTCAGTAGCCTGGGATGGAACAATTAACAGGCTGGGACATTTTCAGCTGAAAAGGGACAATGGTTTTATTCCCTCTGAATAAATTATATACCTTAAAGGCACATAGTGATCCCTACGGGTGGTATCTCACTTTGCGGGGACACATTCGGGAGTGTTTTTGAGGGTATATTCGGCTGGTTTTGAACATTTCAAAACGAGCCGAATCCCTCCATGAATGTTCTATAATCCCACCCGAATTTTCGCTCGTTCTGGGAAGGAGAACAGAATACTCCCGAATGTGTATTCGGGTGGATTCGCAGCTGATTCGGTTCTGTTGTAACCCAGGCTTAATTGACTATAATTATGATCCGGATCGTTACTCCCCCAATAATGATACGACCAGGCTTTTTTAATCCGTTTGTTTGTTTGTTTTGTTTTTTTCGGGCGGGGGGGGGGGTTGTTTCGTTTGTTCGTTTTGTTTTTGTTGTTTTTGTTTTCGTTTTGTTTTGTTTTTGTGGTTTTCTGATCGAAACTTGCTCTGATCAGAAAAGCATTGCCATAATTTTAATTGGTTGACCTGCTGCTGCAGTTTACTTTTTTTTCTAACAATATAAAACATGAAAAATAGATATATATCAAATATATAATATATAATAAATTGTCTGTTCGTAGTTTTATTCTTTTCAATTAATCTCCTTATTAGCTCCACGGATTTTTTTTCTTTCACAAATGTGAAGTGTCCATATTTGGCCAAAATCAATGAAACATTGAATTTGATTTCGACATCACGCTACATGCATGCGGAAAATTTTCTTACGTTAGGTGCATGCGCATCAATCTTTTTCTTATTACTATTTTTTTTTTTTTTTTTTTTTTTTGGGCGGGGGGGGAGACGAGCCAAATAGTTGTAAATATATGGGAAGGGGTAAAATATAAATTTTCAACTATTTAAATATTCAAGTGTTTACAGAGCCATACACATAAACAATAAAACGTCAATACTGTACTCCTCGAAATCCCTATATCTATCAAATCATTATTAAAAATATGGACCTTTGAAGAATGGTGGAATTTGTTTCCATTCTTCTTGTGTGTACATGTTGTATGTATGTATGCTCGCTATAATTTGAAATGGAGCGGGACATTCTTTTATTGTGATGAAAAGGGTAATCCATGCTTAACAAGGTATATTATCAAAGCACGGATTATCTTTTCTTTGAGAAGCTTAGCGGTTTTAGGTTATGGCTGACATAGCACAATGACAACGGACAAAGGTCTCAGATTCAGGGCGGAACCAGTTGCATGAATGAACTACTCGTTTAGTATTTAGAATCTAATTTGCATAACTAGTTGTTGCTATGACTGACAAACACGTTTCTTGTCTCACATTGCAACACACTAATATATGAAAAAAAGGAAATCGAGTTGGCCTATTTTATGTCAAGTGCCATTAATAATTCAGCAGTCTTGAAAGAAAACATTAGTTTACATTCTCAGTTGAAAATGATAACGGTGTTTTTTTTTCTCTGTAGAAATTATGGACTTATAGGTGGTATCTGACGTCACGGAGATGTCTCTGAGACTCGAACACTCGGAGACGTCTCCAATAATTGTTTTATGTCTCATCAGAGACGTCTCAACGACAGGAAAAAAAACAAAACAAAAAAACAAAAAAAACATTCGTAAGCATGTTCTATTTCCCCTCTACTCATGAGATGTCGCGGAGATTCATGAGACGTCTCTGCGACCACCTTTAGATCTTTCCCCGACAAAAATCAAAACCGTATCAAACCCGTCCCAAATTAGTCTCAAATCCGTCTCATGGCAAATTCCTTGAGATACCACAATAAAGGTGGTATCTCACTGCGTCACCGCGACTCGGGTACTCCAGGACGTCTCCGATATAAATTTTTTTTTTCTTCTTTCGCGGGAATTCGCGGCGATCCCGGGGGGACGGGGGGAGGGGGGACGTGTCCCCATTCGATTTTTTTATGGGGGGATCGTCCCCCTTCGATTTTTAAAAAATGAACAATTTTTATGTAGTGATTAACTTGTGAAGCTAATAAAGAGGTAAAATATATGTGGAATACGATGCTAAATGTTATTATAAGGCAAAATTTCCGGCTCGCGCATCGCGCTCGCAATCATATTCATTAGTTTCTGCATAATGTGCGAAGTATGCGAATTTTTAGTGTATTATTTTTTTTCACTTTTGGGTGTTTCTGTCCCCCCCCCCCCCCGCCTTCCCGTCGTGACATGAAATCGCCGCGCTTGGGCGTGGGAATATCTCGGAGACGTCTCTGAGACGTCTGTGCAACAACAACAACAAAAAACATCCAAAATCATTTCAAACCAGTCTCAAACTAGTTCAAAATCCGTTTTTTTCCAGTGTAATGACAAGTAACTATAAACTATTAGTTTATAGTTGATTTTCGCATCAGTTGTCCTTTCTTCAATATATCAGGTCAAACTAACATTTCAATCGTGTCGGAAAATGTCATTTTTGATGATTAACATGCAATTAACCTAATCGTTGTGGACAGTTCTATACTGCACCTCATTCTTAAACAAAGTTTTAACAACTTTTATTTTCAAGTTAACGAGAAAATAGATAAATTAGCTTCTTCCGACATAAAACTCGCAAAGCCATATCAAATTCTAACCCCCTATACCTTTAGTTTAGAATTCTTTACAAATGTTTCTACAGATTTGATTTCGAATGACGTCACCCAAATCTACATTCGTACGATTGGACGCACGCTTCACTGACGCTTCATAGAGAAGCGTGCAATACCTCAGTACCCACGTACGTTCCTCCTTGGATCTTGGCGTGCGCAGCCATATTGTGCGGTGGTCACATGTTTGGATTTCCATGGTCGCATCACGTCTTAAGTGAAACGTTCACTCTCCACGCCATACACAATAGAAAGTCGTAGATAGATGCAAGTTGTGTTGTGACCATCGCGGTCTATTGTCATCTTGTGCGACGAAGGGTTCGTTCATTTATGTTCGTGTTTTTTTTCATGCAACAAAATGACACCGAAGACAAAATAGTAAAAAAAATCCACAGAAATAACACAAAAGCGACAACGTTGTGAATATACACCTCTACTTTGGATATTGGTGTTTGAAATATACCAATTAAACACACAATTTGGCGTTTCTATGGTCACTTTTAAGAGTGCTCAAAATGACGATTTATTTTATTACTAAACCAAATATAGAAATTATATGTGCTTTTAGAAAATCATAATTTGTTAATATCTCTTCCCTTTTTGATATTTTGAAAAAAATATGAAATTTTAATTAGAAGTTAACTGAACCGATACCGTTGTTGGTTTAAGGAGGATAGTTTTTTTTTTACTTGGGGACGCCCCTTTGAAATCAGGTAAAATCTTCTCTTTTTTACAAATAAAACCAAAGATTCGTAACAAGTACATCAAAAATGGAAGAGATATTGAAAAACTATGATTTTGTAACCCAAAAATTCGTCGTTTTGATCCGGCTTCCAAGATGCATAAATAACTGAGCGAAATAATTCCCAATTGTTTGTTGAATTAGTTTATTTGATACACCAATCTCCAAATTTAAGATGCATATGCACCATTTTTGATGTATTTCGGTGTTTTTTTTTTTGGTTTTTTTTTTTTGCTGTCCAACTCGTTTCTACTGCTTGAAGAAAAACATTACAACAAATTACCAACCGCTCGCGTTGCACACGAAAACTAGCGTGCGCACGCACCTTAAACCAACATGGCGCCCTACGCCAGGAGAACACATAACCAATAGGCGAGAAACGTACGTGTACCCCCAACACCCATTAACAAAAGCAAATGCGTCCAGCTCTACGACAGTGCAATATTAGTCAAAAAAAAAAAAATAAAAATGAATAAATGCTCTTACTTATACCCCCGTCGCACTGAGCGTGTTTCTACTACGTCCTTGCAAATTTTGCCAAACGGGCACAGTCTATGTGTAAAGTAAGTGAACGTAGTACATACTTATTACGATCTGTTTACAAACTTCATGGACTAGCTCGGTCGGATATTCAAAAAAGTGTTAACAAAAATCGGGCGCCCATCTCGTCCTAAAATTTAACGGGGTGGCAACGTACCTGAAACGAGATGTACCTACTGCAAACGAAATTGCAGTACTTAAATCGTTCCAAAGATGTGCTAGGACGTCGTACAAACGAGCATTGCATATTTATTATCAGCTTGAAGCTACGAAGACGCATGACGTTAGGTCGGGACGAAACGCATTGGAAACGAGTTGGAATTAAATAAGAACGGGTTGTAACTAACTGGGGACGGGTTTGGATTGTTTCAGACGGGCTCTGCTTAGTGGAAACGGTCATTTTCACCCGATTTTAACTAGATACAAACGGACTGCAGACGAGGAAAAGACATGATTGACTTATTGAGGACTGTATACGAACGTTGTTTCATCTTCATCCAGAAATAATTCGGTGAAACGTACACGTTCTTTTTAGACCAATAGCCGTTTTTCATATTTTTCTTTAAGTTATGAGATTTCTCTAATTGTAACAATTAATTGCTGGCAATTAAACAGCGGATGTGTTCGCTTATACTACTATCACACTGAACGATTTCTTACCATGTTATTGAAATTATTGTAGAACGGGCTTAATCTATGTACACACGGAGTGGACGTACTTGAGACCTATTTCAATCTGCTTAGGACTTTAAAGCACGGGCTTGGACAGCAAGACGTTTCAATTTTTAAACAGAACGGAAGTCATAATCCCCGTCACACTGTTCTAGTTCTCACTACGTTCTTGGTAGTTCTTAGTGAACGGGCTCAATCTGTTTACACACGGACTGAACGGAGTGCAGATCTTTTACAATCTATTTACGAACTTGGCGAACGGGCCCGAACGGAGAGAACGGAAAGGCAGTCCGAATTTTGTTGACATGTCCAAAAAATTCGGACTGGCTTCCAGTTCTGAACGGGAAGGACTTACTTTTAACGAGAAGGACGTACCACGAACATGGTACCTAACTGTTATCATGCTGCGCATGGGCACTTTAAGTGACGGTTTGGACATGCTACGAACGGTATAGAATGAACGAGCGGTTTACTCGGTCTGAACTGGATAACAACGTATTGCGGACGCGATAAAGACGAATTGACGTAACGAGGACTATTTACAAACTGCCTAGTATCATATTCAAGAAATTATTTTTCAAAGTTCTAACCCGACCAAAGCCCGTTCAGCATTTTTTTAAAGAACGGACTCGGACGTTATAGAACTACCTCAGTGTGACGGCCCCTTTATCCAAACTGTAATATGGCATTTGGGATGAACTTCTCTTTTATTATTATTATGATCCTTATTATGGTTATTCTTTGACTCGGTATCAAATCTTTAGAACATCTATCGTAAACTTGGATACGAGGAACTTCATTTTTAAAGATATTGATGAATGGAGCAGTACGTACAATATTTGCTCTTACTTATCCAAACTGTGATATAGCAGTTGGGATCAACTTTACCTTAATTATTATGATGGTTATTCTTATGGTTATTATTGGACTCGGTATCAAATCTGTAGAACATCTATTGTAAACTTGGATACGAGAAACTTTATTTTTAAGATATTAATGAATGGAGCAGTACGAACAGTAAAAGATTTAAAGAAGTGTCATTATGTATTTTTACTCACCACCGAAGCTGCACGTTTTCTTCAACGTCAACCAAATACCAAACACTTTGTCGAACACTTTTTTTTTGTCAAGAAATATGATTGGTTAGTTGGAGCAAATGCTCTCTTCCTGAGATTTTCTGAGAAATTTCGAAAACTTCGCCACATATTCTTTTGAAACTTTCATTAATCTTGTCAGCAAATCTAGTGTAGGGATCAAGTTTTTGGCCTGTACAACGACAATGTACGCTAAAGTGAGCGCGTGCTTCTTACTGGAATACGTTACGTTGATTCGTTAGAAGTGTTTGCAGTATAAGGTAGTAGACGGTCGAATCGTGATCCCATCATTATCATATCTATGCGCGCATGGTGCAGCCGTGTAGTTGCAGTGCAAAAGTGCACGAATCCCAGTGACAACCTACTGATAATGCTGACTGGTTTATTATTTTTTTTATGTTCCAAGTTGGCAAATGACGTCTAAGCGTGATGCAGAATATTCGGGTTGTTCTTGTTCATGTTGTTTGTCTGCAAATAATAGCTCTTAACACCAAAAGTGTTAATCGAGAGTTTATCGAACTCTTGACGAGACTACATATGCCACGCCCTGTCTAGACTGCCCAAGACATTTGGGCTGTCATCCAGTTTAATTTATTGGCGTGGGCTACGTGGCATTTGGTCCGCCCTTAGCGCATGCTTTTGCTTTTTCATCACTTCGTTCGTGATTTCTATCCGAAAAGCATCTTCGTGTTTTGAACTCAATTTTGTTCACGTTTTGTTTCCAATTTTATTAATTTCCCACCTCCTCCCCTTTCACCAAGCCTAATAATATGTCATAGTATAGTTTTCATTTTCATTTTAATATGCACAGGAGCTTTGGGCCTTAAGCCTGGCCGCACACTTGAAAGTGGGTTGCACGGTAATTTTTACCATTCTCCTTTTCCCGTTTCGGTTCTCTCTCTTGTGGTTAGGTTAATTTTTCTGGCTACCAGGGGATTAGGAGGATGGTCTTTTCGCCCGTGCATAAGCTTCTCTCCACACTCACTCATGATTACAGTGCCTGTTATTTGTTATGGGGCGGAATTTCATTCTGTTCCACATCACGTTATACGAATCTTTTTTCGAATGTAGAATTGGTTTACTTATAGGCCTCCTGAGACATTGTGATTTTTAATTGTTTTACCTTTTTATCTTTTTATGTTTCTTTTGCCTTTCCTCAGGTGAACAATTTAGCGACGGGTCTCGCTCGTAGCCTATTCCTCTGGGGCCACTAGCAAAGGAGGGATGGGATGCTTGCATCTAATTATAACCCGTTGGT
>CALNVZ010000008.1:739408-752895 GCA_940671915.1 Paracentrotus lividus
CATACATATGGTATTTGTGCCAAGAAACCATACATATGGTATTTGTGCCAAGAAACCATACATATGGTATTTGTGCCAAAAACCATACATATGGTATTTGTGCCAAAAAACCATACAGCAATACCATACATATGGTATTTGTGCCAAAAAAACCATACAGAAATATCATACATATGGTATTTGTGCCAAAAAAACAAACAGCATTACCATACATATGGTATTTGTGCCCAAAAACCATACAGAAATACCATACATATGGTATTTGTGCCAGAAAACCATACAGCAATACCATACATATGGTATTTGTGCCAAAAAACCATACAGAAATACCATACATATGGTATTTGTGCAAAAAAAAAAAACAGCAATACCATACATATGGTATTTGTGCCAAAAAAAACATACGAAAATACCATACATATGGTATTTGTGCCAAAAATCCATACAGAAATACCATACATATGGTATTTGTGCCAAAAACCATACAGCAATACCATACATATGGTAGTTGTGCCAAATACTACAGCACTGCTGTATGGAATTCTTATGGTACCCTTTTCCTGTGTGGTATTTCCCTATGGTACTTCTATGGTATTTTATTGTACCATAGAAATACCATAGGAATACCACAGGACATTCAGAAATACCATTGGAATACCACAGGACATTCGGAAATACCATAGGAATACCACAGGACATTTTTGTAAGGGGGGGGGGGTATCCCCCCTTCCCCCCGGGATTTACGCCCGTGTTATATATATAATACATTGCACCTGTCAATGTATATCAAAACCTAGTCCATCAACTTAATGCTACAGTCACACAGACACTTACGTTGAGTACGCCCAGTTACGTCCAAAAATTAGGGTTAGGGTTAGGGTTAGGGTTAGGCTTTAAAGCTAGTCTGTCAGTTTGAGAGATTTAGCTTCAGTTATAAGCTAGTCCGTCTCGACGGACTAGCTTTAACACATGTCCGTCTTGACCGACTAGCTTTAAAGCTAGTCCGTCAATTGACGGGCGAGGTTAGATTTTCACTGTAATTGCTTAGCAACTAATTTCTCACTATTATGTATTTCCATGTTTACTTTTATTTCCGAGAAAAATTTCATTATACTGGTAAATTATCTGTTTTTTTTTTTTTTAAGAATCCCTTCCCCTCACTTCCATCCGGACAATCAGGCACCATCATCCCAAAACATCACTATATAATAATTTTAAACAATCCTTCTCTGTATTTGATAAATATCCCTTATGATTAAAAGCATGTGTAAAGAACGATTTAAAAACAAAATAAAGCTCATTTGCAGTTTAGACATCAGGGACTGAAGTCATGTTTCGTTACTCTTGTCCATTACAACACAATACCCAACACCCATTAACAAAATAATAATAATAATAATAATAATAATAATAATAATAATAATAATAATAATAATAATAATAATAATAATAATAATAATAATAATAATAATAATAATAATAATAATAATAATAATAATAATAATAATAATAATAATAATAATAATAATAATAATAATAATAATAATAATAATAATAATAATAATAATAATAATAATAATGATAATAATAATAATAATAATAATAATAATAATAATAATAATAATAATAATGATAATAATACTAATTTATATAGCGCATTACATAATACATTTCAATGCGCTTTACATGTTCTTTTTATCTACATATTCTAACATACAGATACTTTAGTATTTACAATAACAATAATTAATACGGATATTATTACTACTTGAATTACAATGACAATGACATTAGAATTTGTTAATAATTATTCGTGCTATGATGAATATCATCTATATAGTATATATATATATATATATATATATATATGATATATATATATATGTATACATATATATATATATATATATATATATATATATATTATATATATATATACTAGATATATATACATAATGGGGACAAATTTTATTTTCCATCTTTATACATGTATGTAACTAACGATAACAAAACATTTTAACCTACAAATAGGGATGTCCACTAAAATTTTAAGTTATTTTTAAGTTGTTTTTGCTAGGCTTATTGGATAGAGCATTTTAAAAGAAACATTTTGGTACTTGAATTATCACAATTGGATGTTCCATTTCAAAGACATGACCCAAAGAGTGTCTCTGATTACCAATGAGCTGCTAGAACACTTTTACAAGTTTCAGACAAAGCCAGAAAATGCAATAAAAGCTCAAGTTTATGGTCCTTTTGTCTTTGATTTACTAAACCAAATCATACCAAACATTTTCTATGGGTGTATCAACATGAAATGAGATTATAGTAACACAATTGATGCGTATGAGTAGATTATAAAGTTATGGCAGTACAAAACTGATGGTTTGACATGTATGTTACCGTATGTGATCCAATGTGACCACCGTGGAAAAATACTCCATAGGGCATGTTTCAATAGGAACACCCTAGACAATAGGCTATTTCATGGTGGTGTGGCTCAGAGCTGAGTGTTGTAGAGGGTAGAGTAATTTTAAAACTGAAATGGCCAGTGGTAAACATTGTTCTTTGTTTTTCACCCCAATACATTTTTTGTTCAAAAATAGTTCAATTTTATAGATATCTACTTCTCCTTATCTGAATCCTATTCCAATCATGAGAAATTCCAGTCATAACACACATCACACAGAAGCATCACTTTGAACATGCTGTATTTTTTTTTCATATCAATTGTTTCAACAGCAGAAGTTGATCACCTACTGAGGTATTTTCTAAGGAAGAAACTGACCAATTAGGAATAGAAATGATTGATATTAACCACTGGCCAAAAGACAATTTCGAAAGGTGTTTGTTATTGAAAATTTTGCTTTTTCTCTGCCTGTGTATTATTGAGCAGGCAGTGCATGGTTATTGTTTGCATTGTAAATGCATGGGTGACTACATCCATACAGTGAAGTGGAAACCGTTCTAGTGGCTTTCTGCTTTTGTGTGGCCATCCCTACTACAAAGACATGCATGTGTGATAGAAAGAGGTAGGTTTTTAAACTCCATTTAAAGGAGTCAATTGACGGGGCATCACGGATTTCTACAGGAAGTCTGTTCCAGAGTTTGGGTGCAACTGAAGAGAAGGCGCGGTCGCCGTACCATGTGCAAGTCCGTGGCCCAGGAACGAAGTCAAGGTGAGCAAGTGTTGATGGTCGTAGTGGATACCTTGGAGGATATAAGAGCAGATAAATATGCAGGGGCAAGTCCGTGTTTGGCTTTGAGGGGAAAGGAGCTGAATCTTGAATATAATGCGTTGGGAAATTGGTGAAGTAATCTTAGGATTTGGGTGATGTGTTTAAACTTTCTTGAGCGGGTAATCAGTCTAGCGGCCGTGTTTTGAAGATGCTGTATATGAGATAACTGGGTAATCGGGAACCAACTAATACACTGTTGCAATAGTCTAAGTGTGTAGTTACGAACGCATGTCTTAATCTTTCGGCACTAGCTTTGTCAGAGTTGGGTGTCATCAGCATATACTGCATATCGGAGTCGTGGGTAGGAATCGATTATGTCAGTCAGCGGGCCAGTGTACAAAATGTATTCACGGGGGCCAATGACGGACCCTTGGGGGACGCCCCACGGCAGAGGAAAGAACTAAGAGTAAGTTCCGTTGATCGAAATCCTCTGTTGGCGGTTCTCAAGGTAGGATACCAATCACTTCATTGCCTGTCCTCCAATGCCATATGTGCGCTGTAAGATGTTGATTAGGCGCTCGTGGTTGATCGTCTCAAACGCTGCCGAATAGTCCAGCATGACCAAAACTGTTTCATCTCCCTTGTCAATGGCGAGAAGGAGATCGTCCATGACTTTAAAAAGTGCGGTCTCTGTTGAGTGGAAGCTTCGATAAGCTGACTGCATAGCAGGACACATCCCATGTTCATGTAGAAGTACGAAGCAGCACTGTTACCACTTTCTCTAAGATCTTCGCCAGATCATGAGGTTAACAACGGGTCGATAGTTCTGTACGTCGTTGTGCTTCTTCAAAAGAGGCGTCACAAGTGCCGATTTAAAAGGGTTTGGCACTATACCTGAAGACATAGACGAATTCAACATCTTTGTGATAAAGGGCAACATTTCTTCAAGGCATGCTTTCACTAAAAAGACAGTGCGTCCAGCTCTACGCCAGTGCAAAAATTAGTCAAATTTGTTTTTGCTCTTACATGTCCAAACTTTGGTGCTTGTTTATGTATTACAGCTAAAATCCATTGTTTTCACTACCCTGGTTGTTCTCTTTGTCAATAACACTTTGTATTGTTTTGACAATGGGCAAATATATCAAGAGGGACTTTTTTTTTAAATAAATATTATTGTGTGTTTTATAGAACTGATCTTGCAAACAACGCCTTAAAAAGCAGTTTGGTTAGAGTTAACTCCAAATAAAAGTGAGAAACTGATAGTAGGCAGTCAGTATCGACCCCCTGATGGAAATTCATAATATTTTGAGATTATGCTCGATGTGTCGGAAAAAATAAGAAATGTGAATATTGAATTAATTTTACTCGGTGATATGAATATAGATTATAATTTAGATACATTGTCGAACAATCCAATTAATACAATTGAGAATTGATTTGTTCTCAGTCAGCTTATAGATGAACCTACGAGAGTTACGGAAAATTCTGCAAAATGTATTGATCATATTTTAAGTTCTATTCCAAACAAGCATAAAATAAGCCAAATTCCAAAATTTCCCTTAGTGATCATTACTTTATATATACATGTGTTAGCTTCTCGAACGAATTAAAAGACCATAACACAAGACGTTTTCGAGACTATAAGAATTTTGATAGACAGAAGTTTATTGATGGTATAAAAGATGATAGTTGCTTTCAGTTAAATAGGACCCCCGATGATATTAATTTTAATGAAATGTGGAATAGATGGAACAATTTTTTTTAAACAATATGCCAAAAATTTGCGCTTATTAGAGAAGCCCGGGTAAAGAGTCGGGTCAATCCCTGGATGACATCCGAAATTGTCAAACTTATTTTTCGTAGAGACTACCTTAAACGTAAATTTGACTCGTCGAAATGCGAGCAAACTTTAAAAGAATATCGTGAAACTAGAAATAATATTACCCGCATGATTAGAGAAAACAAAACAAAATATTACAATGATATATCAATTAAATACAAATATGATTCAAAGAGATTATGGAAAGAATTGCATGTTGTTACTGGTAACAATAAAAACCAAAACAATACTTGTGAAATAGATATTGATCAAATGAATGAACATTTTGCAACTGTAGGTGAAAATATTTCTAATACTTTTGGTTAGAAGAATTTTGATTGGAAACACCCTGAATGCCTTTATTTATTTGATTTCAAGGATATAGACTCTGATAAAATTCTTAAAAGTCTCCTTTTGCTCGGTGAAAATAGTAATCTAGATGTATTAGATTTTTAAACCAAGCTAATTAAAATAGCAGCACCTTACATATATAATTCATTAAGAATCATATACAATGCAAGCTTGATCTCCGGCATCATACCCGATGAATGGTAAATAGCAAGGACTACTCCAGTTTATAAAGGTAAAAGTTTAAAAAAAGATAAAAACAATTATAGGC
This sequence comes from Paracentrotus lividus, assembly GCA_940671915.1. Lineage (NCBI taxonomy): Eukaryota > Metazoa > Echinodermata > Echinoidea > Camarodonta > Echinidae > Paracentrotus > Paracentrotus lividus. Next base: position 745,026 of record CALNVZ010000008.1, read on the forward strand.
CAATATCGGTTGTGAGTCATGTCGCAAAAAATAATTTAGAAGGAAGTGCAGTCCCAGCTTATTGGATATTTGATTGACCATGATTTTATTAATGTTGATCAATCTGCTTTTTTATCGAATCATTCCACTTTGACATCTTTGCATCGTGTTATTGATGATTTTTATGAAGCATTGAACGAAAGAGAGAAGGTGGCGGCTTTTCGGACATTTCAAAATGTTTTGACTGCATTGATTATGATCTATTGATGTTTAAACAAGAGAAATATGGTGTTAATAATAATCAACTGAAATGGTTCCGTAGTTATATTACAAATCGAAAACAAACGATTCAATACCATGGGAAACTTTCAAGCTACAAGAATCTGACGATCGGAATTCCACAGGGTAGCGCCCTAGGGCCTACCCTGTTTCTATTTTTTGTTTGTTTTGTTTGTTTTTTTTATAAATGATGTATAAGAATATGTAAAAAATGGTACATGCAATATCTGTGCAAATGATGTCGTGATTTATGTTACTGCTACGAATAATATTTATGTTAATCGACGATTACAGGAAAATATGAATGAAGTCAATAAATGGTATATAAGTAACAGACTTAGAATAAATATAGACAAAACTGTAGTAATGCTTTTGAAATTGAAATCTTGGGATATACTTGATAATACATTAGAAGGGAACAGGTTAGATCAGGTAAAAATAATGAAATATTTGGGACTTATGATTGACGACGATTTAAAATGGAATACACACATAAATAATATGAGTAAGTCCATAGCTTACAAAACCCACTTCCTGTCTAAGCTTAGAAAATATTTGAATTCGAATCTTTTTAATACATTATACAAGTCTATGATACAACCTTGCTATGACTACGCATGTTCAGTATGGGGTAACTGCCCTGATATTTCTAGAAGAAAATTTTTAAGATTGCAGAAAAGAGCTGCTCGAATTGTACCCGGTAATTTTGATTATGAGAATAGTAGTGGAATCGACATAATGGCGGATTAATCTTGGCCACGTATTGAACAGAGAAGATATTATTTTTTAGCTACCCTTATGTTTAAATGTATTCACAGTCTCCCCCCCCCCCCCTTACTTCTATGTAACGAAATTGAAATGGTATTTGATCTAGTCAGGAAGCAGTTGTCATCTACTTCAAAAAATTGGCCAAGTTTGATTTTTCACTTTTATCTGTTTAGTGACATCATGAGGAACAACTTCCAACTTGGTTTCAAATTTGTAATGGCCATCTTGACCCGCTGAGGGGTCAAAATAGGGTCAATATGGGTCAATTTTTGAAAATACCCCAATTATGTTAAACGACACACCAAACTGTTTGTCTTGTTATACTTAACAAAAAAGTATACAAAGTCATATGGTTTTGACCTCCCGCTAAGAAGTTATTGCTCGAAAGGTCAATATTCATGTCTTTTTCTGTCCATTTCATATATATGTAATTTAAATTAGTACACTGAGTCAGAAGAGCTCATTATTCAGTAAACAAGGGCCAAAATAATGTCATTTGGGGTCATGAACTCACTTAAAATACCCTAAGAGAGCAAGGAAAGCTCTTGTTAGTTTAATTTGGGGTTTCTTTGTCTGTGTGGATGTGCGTGTGTGCCAATTAAAAATGTGTAGATTGATATTAAGAGTTGAACAACTATAGTTATTATGATTTGGAAAACCGTATTCAATAGTTGTCAGGGTCATCATGGTCAAGGGAAAGGGCATTTTCGTTCTCGGGTAAAGACAGTCATGATAGGAATAATAAGAGGAGTGACCTAAGATAATTAATTCCATAGTAATTTGTGTAAATGTTCCAATGCAGCAGCTGCTGGCGGCCACGATGTCATAAACACTGATTGTTTTGTTTTGTTGTTGTTTTTGTTTTTGTTTATTTGCCCTCCAATACCCAAACTTTTTGGGTTTTTTTACTACATGTAAGTCTGAGAAGTTATTTCAAACAAGTTACTTCTATATTCAAATTTGATGTAGAATCCAAAAATGACAATTATTTTTGTGTACGATGATGTCTGACGTCGCTAAAGTGCAAAAAACCAAAATAGTGTATTTTGCCCATTCATCACACACTTTATAGGTATAAACCGGTTTTATTTTGTTTCTTTATGGATTTTGATGGTCTAAAAGCTCAAATCTGACAATTTTATCATGACCTAATGTACCTAGTATGTGTTATAAGTGTTATTTAGTTATTTTGATATGAGGTGATTTTTGCTCGGTATTGACTGAAACTAACTACCAAACTACACTAACAGTCAACTTAGATAGGATTAACTATGTTGGATTAATCATGTTGGGTTCCCTGACACCCAAAAGCCATATAAAAACCTAACAAAAGTGGTTAATACCTATAAAAAGTGTGATAATTGGGCATAATACGCGCCATTTTGGCGCCATTTTTTTTTTTTTTTTTTGCACTTTAGCGACGTAAGACGTCATCGTTTGCAAAAATAATTGTCAGTTTCAGTTTCTACGTAGAATTTTACTATAGAAACAACTTGTTTGAAAAAAAAAGTTGAGATTCGCCCAACCCTAATGTAGGCCTAAGTTGGGTAATTTTGTTGGCAAACTATACACGCATGGACGTATGGGACAAATCTTAAGAATCTACGCACATTTGGACGCAGAGTCGTGATCTTTGTCAAAATCGGAATCAAGGGCAGACTGGATTTGTTATTCTGCTTGGTCAAACGTTACAGGGCAGTGCAAGGTTGGTGTATCAAAATTAAGCAGTTGCCACCTATCATGTGTTAACCATTGGTGGAGATGAGATGATGGAAGAGCATCTGGATGCTGAAGTCCAGAAAGATGTATGCCTGATATACTTAGCCTAGATCGTATATGACCTTTATCTGGTATCCTCTCCAACTTTTTTGCTCCCTTCTTCTGCTAAATTTATACAAAGGGTGTATTCTAATACAAGTCAGCTGATTCCGCAATCATTGGGGAAAACCCAACAGACATTCTTCCTATAACTGTGCAGATCGATAAAACAATTGAAGATGGTCATAGAGACAGATGCAGTCTGCCCAGTATGTTCATGGGAAGGACAATGACATTTCCTTTTAGAAAAGTGCAAAGGTGTTACAGTATAATGGCGATTTACTAGTCGAACCTCTCCTTCTGATATGCCTAATAATAATCTGATGGGAGCGTATGCTACAGGAAAATTGTCTTCGAAACCAGACTTGGTAAAACACAAAAATAGAAGAGTGTGTCCACTTTTGTGTGTTGGCAATGTTACGTTAGAACAACTGTCTTTCACTCGTTTCTTATGTGTTCATGAAACGATCTTGAACTTTGTGTTTAGAAATTACAACATCAGTTTTTGTGATGTATCGAATTGTCGAAAAGACAACTTGCATCTGGACACAAATATTAAAAATAATGTATATCCTACCTAAGGATGTATTAACCCAAGTCACCCCAGAGGTTTAATGACTTCTCTCTCTCTCTGGCAACTTCAAGACAGTCCTGTTATATGAGTGGATCTATCCACCACCATGTACAAAAATAGTACTGGGCGAGGACCACCTCAGTATGATGGCAATTCAACCTGCCTGATGTGTCAATGCCAGATTTGATTATATGCTTCACACATCAGAAGAAGACCGAATCCTTATCCTCAATATTTTTGGTGTTAATTGTTTACTATAAGTTAAGAAATTTTTGTATGGACATAGTACAGATGTTTTTATTCTACCCTTGATTCCTCAATGGGGCAAAACTCCTGGAAAACATTAGAAAGCTATCACAAACAGCTGAAGCACAATAATGCCTATGAGGTCACAGACAGCACAGGGACATTTGCTGCATGGTAGGGGTGTGTCAAGGCCCTTTTAGGGTAGTAGGTCATTCCTGCACTGCGATGGTACCTTACTTGATGTCACCATCAACTTGACATTTTAAACTGGACAGTATCTCCAACAAAAACAAAAAAGGAAAAAAACAAAAAGTTGCCGAACTAAGAAGTGTATTTTGAACTAAAATGATCTCAGTGACCCCAAATGACCCATATCTTGACCCTTTAAATGGTATTAAAGATGTAAATAAGGTATTCTTAAAAAGGAGTTGTCTTACTCAATTTCTAAATTCAAATATGTATAAATAGACACCTGGAACATTAAAATTGGTCTTTCCAAACACTTTTAGGGTATTTTGTGGTCAAATGAAAGTTTGTTGACCTTTTGACCTTTCAAGCAATAACTTCTTTACGGGAGGTCAAAACCATATGACTCTGTATACTTTTTTGTTCAGTATAACAAGACAAACAGTTTGGTGTGTCATTTAACATAATCGGGGTATTTTCAAAAATTGACCCATATTGACCCTATTTTGACCCCTCAGCGGGTCAAGATGGCCATTAGAAATTTGACACCAAGTTGGAAGTTGTTCCTTAGGATGTCCCTGAACACATTCAAGTAAAAAATCCAACTTGGCCATTTTTTTGAAGTAGCTGTTAAATCATGACAATTGAGGCCTGACTAATCGTCATGGCTTTAATTAATACTAGAAATGCAAATACCCTTAACGTAGTTTTACCTAAACCCAATTTAGAATCTTTTAAAAAGTCATTTAAATAGGCCGGTGCTTATGTCTGGAACAAACTGTCTAGTGATCTTCAAAATTCAAGTTCAGTTAATAATTTCAAATTAAACTACAAAAAACGTTTCTTCAAATCTTAAATGTGCCCTCTATCTTAATATCTAAATTTTCAAACTCCCACAATGATTTAAATGATTTTTCAATTATTTTCTTTTTCCTCCAATATTTTGTATATTTCTATTTTTTATTTTATAATTATATTAACTTTTAGACTTTATTTAGTTAGTACTTATCTTGATTTATTTCTCTCATATTTCTTATCTGCATATTAAATCAATTTTGATCCTTTTTTGTGTTCCTGATCTGATTTACTCAATAATTATGTTTCAATTGAATATCTATAACTTATTTTCTACTTCATAGCAGCTTAGTTATCCCTTATTTAATCTATTATTGTTAACTACATTGATTTCTACTTATATGTAGTGTATCTATTTAATATAATTAAAATGAATGTTACTTATAATACTAACTATACTTTCCGCTTTAATTGAGTTATAATATTGTATTTGATAATTAGCTATTGTATATACTGTGTTGTTTTTAATATTAACAGGACCATGTTGAAAAACAGTTTGTCTGAGCATGTTCATCCTGTATAAAGATGTTTGAATAAATAAATAAAATAAATAAAAACTTTGAAATGGCAGTTTGGATCAACTTTCCCTTTATTATTATTATCATTCTACTTATGGTTATGGTTATTCTTTGACTCGGTATCAAATCTATAGAACATCTATCGTAAACTTGGATACGAGGAACTTTATTTTTAAGATATTAATGAATGGAGCAGTACGTACAGTATGACAGGAGTTAAAGGAGTGACATTATGTATTTTTACTCACCACTGAAGCTGCACGTTTTCTTCAACGTCAACCAAATACCAAACACTTTGTCGAACACCTTTTTTTTGTCAAGAAATATGATTGGTTAGTTGGAGCAAATGCTCTCCTCCTGAGATTTTCTGAGAAATTTTGAAAAACTTTGCCACATATTCTTTTGAAACTTTCATTAATCTTGTCAGCAAATCTAGTGTAGGGATTAAGTTTTTGGCCTGTATAACGACAATGTACGCTAAAGTGAGCGCGTGCTTCTTAACGGAATACGTTACGGTGATTCGTTAGAAGTGTTTGCAGTATAAGGTAGTAGACGGTCGAATCGTGATCCCATCCTTATCATATCCATGCGCGCATGGTGCAGCCGTGTGGTTGCAGCGCAAAAGTGCACGAATCCCAGTGATAACCAACTGATCATGCTGACTGGTTTATTATTTTTTATGTTCCAAGTTGGCAAATGACGTCTAAGCGTGATGCAGAATATACGGGTTGTTCTTGTTTGTCTGCAAATAACGATATATAACATCGTTTTTAAGTAAACTGGTTCCGAGTGGATACCCTTAAAATAAATTTCACTATACACGACTCCGAAACTTCACTTGTAAATGTTATAATCAACACTAAAAATTATGTTTAAAAAACTAGTAAACTCTTGCAGCAAACGTCACGACTAAAATGTAATGAAAGGCGCTAACGCTCGTAACTCGGACGGGTATGTTTTAACATAATGTTAAATAACGAAATTGGTTTATTTCGTTGAGAATAATCCAAGTGAGGTGTACATAGGGTTCAATAGATCATTTGAACATTACTATCATGATTAGAATATTTTCTAAACTATCTGACGTCATTAAGATACTGTTTTCTGACTGGAGAAGGAAACAATGCCTTTTACAGATAGATTTATATTTCATTTGAAACTTGAATGGGCTTTTATGGACTAAGGAAGCACAAAGAGAGGCCTTTTTTTCATGAGAATATTGTTTTCCTGATGGGACCCGTAAGCTGATTGCAATGTCTATATCTACGAATCATTCTCCATTGAATATATGCAGGTCATGGAATGGCTACAGGGGGGGGGGGTGATAACAGTCGAATAACGACATGTTTTCCCAGAAGCAAAAATGGCTGTATCTCATGAAAATCAATGTATTTATGAGTTTTTGTTATTTTTGGTTGTTCGGCTTTCAATTGGGATATTTACGCTACTTACGGTCAGACTGTTGTTGGCACAATATGTGCGCACTATCGCTTTTAGCAGATTATACGATAAAGGGGGCGAACATGCGGATATAAAATTAGTTATATATATCTCCGTAGTGGTATTGATGGAAAGCATAACCTCTAACAAAGACTGTCAATATATATTTATTTTTTTTTAGCGCAGCAATAAGCAGCAATTTTGAAAATTTATGCGTATGGGAAAAGATTGCAATTTCCCATCCTTTTTTAGTGGTTTCTTCCAAAATGTCTTCCGAATAGATAACAATTTGAATTATATTGAACAACCCGTTAGGCAAAAGAATGCCAAATAACTAACCTTGAAGAATTACTCTCCCAAAAAGCGTAGAAGCTTTCCTGGGCTGATCAGGCTAAAAAAAAAATCACAGATGTATGGTCATGGCTGCAGCCCCCAGAACCCCCCCCCCCCCCCCCCCCCCGGCTCTGCGGCCCCTGCATTTCAAAGAAAAATGAGCAACACTGTGCTCCGGTTTGTACATTAGTTTATTATTGTTCACCTATATTTCTGTTTTTTGTACAATATAAATGTTTGAATCCGATACCGGAAACTGAAGTTGTTGATTCTTGTAGTAATTAATACGAACAAAACCTCAATTATAACCGTTATTACAAAAGTCACACATACATAGGTTATGTTTGTAAATTTTGGCAGGGGTCTGATTAGAAATACAGCAGAAATACATGTCATTGAGAGCACTGCACTGTACAGTCTGTGTCAAAAAAAAAAATTAAAAAAAAAATGGTACATTCAGGGGGAAAAAATTAGGTGTGAAATCTTTTTTAAAAATGTAGGTATATGGTACCTAATTATAGCCAAACGATTTCCTTGCTGATACGCTTTGTTCCGTATAATTTGCTTTAATTCGTAAAAAAAAAAGTTATGCTAAATTTTGTGTGACGAGGAACAAATCGCAATTACGCACTTCTATTAATCTGGAGCGCTGAATTCATGGCCATTATGCGAAACCTACACAAAGGCATGGGACGGCGTGCGAAAAATGGACTTTCCTTGATTGAAGAAAACTAGTTTATATCCCAAAAAGTGCAGCACGAAATGTAATTTAAAAAAAAAAAAGAAAATGCAGAAGAAAGTCTGATTTTCCTGCTTTATGAAAATACCAAACAATACCAAGTTGTGATTAATATTCATACTATAAAAAAATGTT
>CALNVZ010000008.1:756052-809745 GCA_940671915.1 Paracentrotus lividus
TAATGTTATAAAAAATCAATACAAACATGTTAAGTTGATGGTTTACATTCAAATCAGTGCTTCCAGTCAGATCTTTATACCAAAAAAAAAAGGGTTAAAACATACTGTCCGGTATTTCCTACACTGTGGGGAATGCCGGACAATTTACCATGACGTCATTATTTGCATATAACTGCCTCAACAAATATTTGATTACCTCAATTTTTGGGGAACATAAAGTTGAATGATGTAGCTAAGCAATGATAATCTTTTTCTTTTGTGATTTTATTGTTTTCATGTCCTAATTAAGCAAATGAGCTTAAGTGGCCGGTATTCCCTACATCTACCCTATTATTATGTTTTTAGATTTTCAAAAGGCATACGACAATGTTTCTCATGCTTTTCTTTTTGATATACTAAAAAAATTGAACTTTGGAAAATCTTTTATTCAGTGGATCAGAACTATGTATGCGGAAGCAAAGGGTCGTGTTTTAAACTATGGATGGTTTTCAGAGAGTTTTGATATTGAGAGGGGTGTAAGACAGGGGTGCCCCTTATCATCATTAATTTTTATTATTATCGCAGAGGTGTTAGCGGCTAAAACTAAACAAAATAATCTCATAAATGGGATCAGTCTACCAAATCCCCATAATGAAAGAGAGTTCATAAAAGTAAAAATATCTCAATTTGCTGACGACACAGCAGCTTTTGTAAATAATATTAACTCTTTTAATTATTTAATGCAAGAAATAGAAAAGTTTGGCAAATATGCAGGCCCAAAAATAAATTGGGACAAAACAAAACTCTTTCAACTTAACACTGATATAGAAATTCGGTCAAGTAGACGTATTGAAACACCTTTAAAATACCTTTCGGCATTTACGTGGGCAAAAATAATATCACAGTAGAAGATTATAATTGGAAAATAAAATTGATAAAATACTCAATATTATCCGCTTTATGGAAACACGAAATATTAACCCTACTTTGGAAAGTGGTAATCATTAATCATTTAATAGTGTCACAAATTGTTATATAGTGCCAAAATAATAGAGTACCTGATTATGTAATTAAAATTTGTTGAATAAAAGCCATTTACTCTTTTATATGAACTGAAGAAAAGAAAAAGGTAAAAATAAATGTTTGTATAAACAACCGCTAAATTGGCGGTATGGACATGGTACACTTGGTATCACAAATTAATCTTTAAAACTCTCATGGATTCAAGAAGGTATTGGAAGAAGACGATTTAGTTGAAAATCCTTTTAATTTTGGCTGAACAACATCGGCAAGATTCCGGTGTGTTTAGAATACAACCTCTCTCAAATATAGAAATACTTATGTAATAAATCTAAAATTCCTATATTCTATCATGATCTTTTTGTATTTGGTCTACAATACGATATGTTGATTTATCTGAAGTGGAAGATATAGAAAATCAATTGATATGGAAACAACAGTCATATTAATTCAATAATCATTTGTTATTTTTTAATAAATGCAGCAAGCTGGTATTAACAAAGTTCAAACATATAATCCATCTGGAATTGGATAGAACAACAGTATTAAACAATAACTATTCAATACACATATCTGCGAGATTTACCCTTCATAATAGATGTGCTCCCTTCGTCCTATGGTTTTAAAAAGTGTTTAAATTTGACGTGTGTCCCCGAGGTATAGTACGCTAGGCTATACCATATAGGATTGCGCTTGTTGCACAGCGCGAACTTAGTAGGCTGTCATTGATAGACAAGTACGAACAGCATGTGAAGTAAAAAACTCCGGAATATGTACAAGCGAAATAATTGTTCTCAAATTATTTAAACATAAAATACTAAGAGAATTATGACCACTTTATGTCTCATCGACTTAGTGAATCAGTCATTGTCTCAAAGGCAACAACTCAGAGACAGACATAACGACTTGTCACATACCAACATGTCAACAATACCCGTATACATTGCCTGAGTGCACGTGCACAGACCATCAAAGTGAGACACTCTGACATTATAGGCAGAGTCAGAAATAGCTAGTACATGCAGTGCTACACAGCCAGAATGTGACGAAACCAATCAATAATCCGTGGTGCTGCAAGAAAGATAACTCTGTGCTACACGGGAGGAACGTCCGATTATTACAAACGAATGACTAGTCAAGATCCTCAATATAAAAGTGTAAGAAATGAATAATACATCAATCTTACACGTACCAACGAGAAAATACTGATCAATCTATACACATACACACACTCGCTAGTATCAAAACCTTTTCAATAATATGAACAACGGGTAAAAGGCAGGAATTTTAGTGGATTGCAACTATAATGTGCAACGATGTAATATGGAGATACAAGCAAAACGGCGTGTCTCTCTCATTCGCATTAGCGTAAAGTCAAAGTACAAGGTCTTTTATGTGCAAACTACTATATATTGGTAGAGTCATTTTACATATTAATTATGATCACAATTTGAGAAACTGAGAACTCAACAAATGAGAATTAATGTGGTCGGACATCAAACTAGTAAGTGAATACTCATATAAAATTGAGTCTATCCACCAAAACTACCTCAAATGAAACATATTAGTGCAAGAATAAAATATCAGAAATATACTCGATTACTAACAAATAACCATTCTCTCTAAAAACTTAAACTCCTCAAAGAGAAACGTGATATATCACCACTGCAGAAAAATACCAACTTTGGATTGATTTTAGATCTTAATCACCAACACAATTGTCCGACCAATCTATAACGCTAGAAAATACAGATGTAATTCTCAATTGACATACCACAAGAAGCCAATAATCAACTTTCTAGTAAATTTTCGTGAAAGGACACCCATTTGTTTCATTGTAATACAGGTGCGCCCACGAACTACTCATCTTGTCCTATCATCACACATATCATGATACTATAGACCGAATAACAATAACTCTATCTGTGACCAGTGCTGTAAGACATCTCTGCTCCTCCAATCGTCTACGGTCGAGTGGCAAACGATAACCTTTTGTGGTCCTACACATCTATCATAGAGATACAGAGAAATGGCGTAAATGCTCGTTTCGAGCTATACTTGTCCTCGACTTGTATAGCCTCCGAGAATATTATCTGCAGGCGTGGAGATTGTATGACACCTATACGGTTATTGTATAGGTTGCACGATAAGACACAGAATAATAAACAGAAACAGACAAAAAAATTCTATGTTAAACTATTGCTGATTTTTGTTTGAAACGTTGATTATTTATTGTATATTATGTTTTATGTTAATAAATACCTCGATAGAGGATAAAAGAAAAAAAAAGATACACCAGTGATAACCAAAACAGCAATGACAGCAATTTTATCCTGTACAAGTGCCCAGACAGTAGCCCTAAAGGGCCCCAAATCCCATAGGCAAGATCCCATAGGCCTAACACATTAAATGAGTTGAATAGAGACATGGCTAATTCCTTTTGCAATCGAAGTATTAGACACCAGAGATAACCAAAACAGCAATGACAGCAATTTTATCCTGTACAAGGGCCCAGACAGTAGCCCTAAAGGGCCCCGAATCCCATAGGCCTTACACATTAAATGATTTGAAAAGAGACATGGCTAATTCCTTTTGCAATGGACGTATTAGACACCAGAGATAACCAAAACAGCAATGACAGCAATTTCATCCTTTACAAGGGACCAGACAGTAGCCTTAAAGGGCCCAAAATAGCATTACTCATTTAATTAGTTGAAAATAGACATGGGCTTAGAGATGGGGGCTGAGGTGGCTTCAGCCCCCTCTCCGCTTTTGTCAGTAGGCTAAACGTGTACAAAAACACAACAATTACCGTACATTTGTGATTTTTAGCCTTTTCATCCCCCAACGTGCGGCTCAGCCCATTCACTTTCAAAAACACCCCCCGCCCCCTGGTGAAATCCTTTTGCAATGGAAGTATTACACACCAGAGATAACCAAAACAGCAATGACAGCAATTTTATCCTGTATAAGGGCCTAGACAGTAATCCTCTTGGGCCCGAAATCCTATAACACATTAAATTGGTAAAATTCTTTCACCCCCCCCCCACCCCTCCTTCCCATAGTTACGTTCCGACAATTGTGCCCAAAATGTTTATAGTGCTGTAGATAGTCTAAATATCGTTGGAGCATGTAGTATCGTATCGGGTTTACGATGTATTGCTGTAGTCACGTAATATACCCATCAAAATAATGTTTGACAATCAAAGGGTGAAAAACAGATCAAAAGTGGTAAAAATAAAGAAGTGAAAATTAAACTAAATGTATAAATAAACGTTGATAGATAAAAACATGTCCTATGATTCAAGCAAGTTTATAAATTTACATATTTCTTATCAGTTTCCTTCATTATTCAAAATTTATATTAAAAAAAGCTGCATCACTTCACCGTGATCCCTCGCATTTCCTCCAAGTTAATTTCTATCCTTCGGGTTTATGCCAGGTTTCAATAGCTTCTGACCACTCGAGCATTGAAGAGTTAACGGGTATTAGGGACGACCCCATCCGGGGTTTACTATAGCTCAGATGGTAGAGCGCCTGACTTGTAACCAGGAGGTCTATGGTTCGAATCCCTGTGGTACCCAATTTTCTTTGCTCATTTTTTTTTTCAAGTAAGTTTATAAATGGTTAATTATTTTTAGACTTAATGGTGGTGTCCCAGTTCTGCGTCCCAGCGCTCCCATAGCATGCCTATATGTTTTTTAAAATATTTTCGGTAAGAAACTTAAAGGGCAGTCATCGAGGCCTATACTTCCATAATCGCTTTAGCTATAAACCCCTTCTAATCGAAACTTGTGTTACACTATTTTCATATTGCTTTAATAGTCAAGTCCTAGCTTTCTATATTAATAAGCATATTTTTCATTCCGAGATATAAGCTTCTTGCAAAAATACATAATGCGCCCTATATGGTTTCAGTTGATGCCAGGAGCGGATCCAGGGGGATGGGCGGCCCCCTAGGAAGTAAAAAAAAAAAAAAAAAAAAAAAAAAAAAAAAAAAAAAAAAAAAAAAAAAAAAAAAAAAAAAAAGAGAGAGAGAAAAAAAGAGGGGGAATAGGAACAAAGGAGAGGAAGAAATCGCAATGATATACGATTGATCGACTGTATCCTATACCCCTATGGCCGATATGTGATTACTTCTTGACCGTGACGGTGGAAGGTCCCCCAAAAAATTAATAGGGGAGACCGGGGATGGACGCCCAAAATTCACATTTTGGGCCAGATAATTCTAATGAAAGTACTCACACACTCCATTTTGGGTCTGTAGTTAGCCTATTATGTTGGCTAAAACCTGAGGCACATAGAACTTGAAAACATGTAAACACTAATTAACTATAGCTTAATTAATGAAGACATTTTTTTGTAACAACGTACCCCGTATACGGGGTAAGTTGTTACACCATACGGGGTAGATTGTTACTACAGGGCGTCCCGAAAAGAACTATACACTTTTGAAATGGCTACCAAATGAAAAATATTTGATTTTAGGTAACAAAATTTACATGTATGGAAAGCTCATTATCCCAACTTTCATATGACACCAAAAACCGAAAATAAGTCATGCATGAATGAGCAGCGTTCACTTTTGTAAAGGGTATAGAAATTAGGGTGCGCAGGAATTGCCCTTCCAATTTGTATGAGGAAAGTCATTGGAGCTTATGGGATTGAGGATGATATCAGAATTACTGATCAATTATGATGAGTTGGGGTTGCTAAGAGAAATTTGTAGAATTGGGATTATGATTTCATGCATGAGTGAACAGGAATATGTATTTCCTATTACAGCATTGTAGCCTTCCAAGTTGTCTTCAGTGGTGTGTAGTGGTAGTCAGGATGGGGTGCAGAACAAGTGAGATGCAGGGTAAGATTTTTGATCCCTTTTGATGATTGTTTTCATGATTCTTTTTTTGATTGTCTGAATGTCCAACATCAGTGGCATTTTTTTTTCTTCAACAAACAGGTTGTGCATCGAAAGAGGAGAGAGGACACGTTGAGCGTTGAACGTACAGACTTTTATTTTAATTTTGCATTATCAGATTTTTTCCTCCTCCTTGTTTTGTTACAGGATGGATGAAACAAGTGTAAAATCGAAAAGAACAAAATTCAACTGAAAATAAAGACTGACATGTTAATATCACAAATTTGTGTTACACTGTACCATATTCCTTTACAAAAAGTCCAAATTGCTAAAATGACTGGATAGTTGGTTGGTTGATCAATTGAATTGATTGATTTATTGGACATGGTGATTGAAATAAATATGAATGATGTAATGCTTGATTGATTAGTTGAAACATTTGGAGACTGGTACACTGTTGATTAAATGATTGCTAGCTGGGTGTTGATTGTCTAATTAATGTGCCTGATTGATTGATTGATAGACTTGATAGATTGTCATCAACCATCCCAATTTGGGTAAATGTGAGTAGACCGGGATGCAGGAAGGTTGTCAGAATATTTGGAGTAGAAACCAATGAATATGAATGTTCAAAACACACCCATGCAAAAAAGAGAGAGAAAGATAGAGAGAGAGCGAGGGAGACAGGGAGAGAAAGAAAGAAAGAGAGGGATGAAGACAAAGAGAGAGAGAGAGAGAGATAAACACACCACTGGAAGGACCTTCACTAAATATACCTTGGAAAGTTACAATGCAACAATAGGAAATACATTTTCTTGTTCACTCATGCATGAAATTCTAATCCCCAATTCCAACAAATTTCACTTAGCAAACCCCAACTCATCATAATTGATCAGTAATTCTGCATATCATCATCAATTCCATAAGCTTCAAATGACTTTCCTCATACAACTTGGTAGGGCAATTCCTGCGCACCCTAATTTCCATAACCCTTTACAAAAGTGAATGCTGCTCATTCATGCATGACTTATTTTCGGACTTTTTGGTGTCATATGAAAGTTGGGATAATGAGCTTTCCATACATATAAATTTCATTACCTAAAATGAATATTTTTCATTTGGCAGCCATTTCAAAAGTGTATAGTTCTTTTCGGGACGCCCTGCCCTTATACCGAACTGAAGGCCTTCTCTAAGCAGTCACTTAAGCAGTCACAACCAGTCGGCCAAGTAGTCACATGCCTTCATTTGCATCATACATGTCAATGACTTGCTGTAAGCCTTCGAAGGCTTATAGGCAGTCCATAGCCCTTCCCACAGCCAAGTTAATATGCAAATTAGTTATGACTGCTTATAATGAAGCTCTAAATAAGGCTTCAACTGCTTAATGAAGCTCTAAATAAAGCTTCGACTGCTTATAATGAAGCTCTAATTAAGGCTTCGACTGCTTATGTTTGAAGCTCTAAATAGGCAGTCGTTTTAGCCTTCCTTAGCCTTCGAAGGCTTATAAACAGTCCATAGGCCTTCCCACAGCCAAGTTAATATGCAAATTAGCTAAACCTTCAACATATGACTGCTTATTTCCGACTGCTTGGTAGGAATAAGCCTTCAGTCAATTAGGCCTTCATTGACTGAATGCCTATTCAGAATTAGCCTTCACAGCCCTTCACCAACCGACTGCTTGTTTTCGACTGCTTACAAGTGTTAACCCTTCATTTTGGGAATTCAAATGTGTTTTTGTCCTGGCATCAACTGCTAATTAATTTCAACTTCAAGAAATCAGAAGAAAAAAAAATTATACAAGCATATACCGAGAATCAAGGGAGGCAATGAAATAAAATGAAAGAAAATGAAGAACGTTTTGGAAAGCAAGTAATACATGCTGAAATATAACTCACAGTTATAAGCAAATAACCAAAAGACAATGATCAATAATCATTTAAAGCAATTATAGATTCTTATCAAAATAAGATATCATAAAGCCCTGTAATAATTTATAAAAATGTAGACATAGTTCTTATCATATTTAAAAGTCCACTGTATAGGTTCAGATATACATGCATTTTTTTTTTTTTGCATGATGACATGAAATACAATACATGGGACCTCTGTCAATCAATATCAGCTTTGCCCTCCTCAAAATGATCCTAATATCTGCTGCAAAACACATAATTTTATCATTGTAATGACTATACTCACTAAATCACAGTATTCAGCTAACAGAGTTCACAGTGTTGATAAGTTATTAAGGCAACAGACGCAATACATTCCAGTTAAAATTAAAATTGTATCGTGCACTAAGTTCCTCGTGAAGATCCTTCTAGCAACTGATATTTTCCCGCCAATTTTATGACTGCCAAATAGGCCTTCATTAACCTTCGCTAGCCTTCACTAGCCTTCGACTGCCTAAAATGCAAGCCGTCAGAAATGTGACCTCTTAAGCTTCGTCTTTGACTGCCTAAAACTTAAGCCCTCAGAACTATGACTGCTCATGACTGCATATGACTGCTAGTGACTGCTTACGACTGCTTATGGGAAAAATCCAATGACTGCTTATTTTCTGAAGACTGCTTATTTAGGCGGTCACATGTCTTCGACTGTTAATACGAAGGCTTGTGAACGTCTATGAAGGGTAATGAATGCTTCTTCGCCAAATGTTGAAGCAGTCAGATGTCTTCGAAGGCTTAAGGACTGCTTGATAAGCAGTCATCTTTGGTAAGGGTGTATATGTAAACATAGGGGGTAATTTGTTATAATATGTAAATCTGTTATACCATACTTTTGTTTTAACTTTCCAGTTTATTGGGATCGTTAACAGTAGATCAAGTAGAGCTCTAGAATAGACTAAAGTAATAATAGAAATATCAAAATGTTAACACAAGAAAATTGAAACAAAAATACTTTACATGTGTAATGTAATTGGGGTAGGTTGTTACATCGACATGGGGTAGGTTGTTGTAACAACCTACCCCATGGGTGATTTTACACATACAATCAACTGAAGCAAAGCCATTAGGCAGAATTACAGGGCATGGCTCAGGGGTATATTAGTGACATACTAGTACTATACTCACAATACCAGACTTTCATCATGTGCCTTCAGTTGTAAGAATTATTACAAATTTTATTTTTTGTCAAAAATTCACTTGGAACTGTAAAATTTTTTTTTTTTTTTGATTTACTTTTTAATAAAACAACGGAGAAACCTCACGACCGGCAGTTCATCACAGCTATGTGTAGGCTGTATATAGATGCCACTCTTGTTCCAACTTAGCACACTGAGAACTGTAACATCTGACCCGTGTAACTTCCATCCTCGGTCTCCCCTACCTACCCCGCCCACTCTCACTCTCTCTCTCTCTCTCTCTTATCACTCAACCAGCGTGAAGTGCAGGAATTTTCATTAGATTCCAGATCGTCCACTGGATGCAGTCTATCTACAGCACTATAAACATGTTTGGTGCACATATTAGTGGAAAGTAAATACGGGAAGGAGGGGGGGGGGTAAATGAATTTTACCAATTTAATGTGTTATAGGGTTTCTGGCCTACGAGGATTACTGTCTAGGCCCTTATAAAGGATACAATTGCTGTCATTGCTGTTTTGGTTATCTCTGGTGTGTAATACTTCCATTGCAAAAGGATTTCGCCAGGGGGCGCGGAGTGTTTTTAAAAGTTGATGGGCTGAGCCGCACGTTGGGGGATGAACAGGCTACAAATCACAAATGTATGGTAATTTTTGTGTTTTTGTACACGTTTAGCCTAGGCCTACTGACAAAAGTGGGCCCTTATACAGGATAAAATTGCTCTCATTGCTGTTTTGGTTATCACTGGTGTATACTACTTCCATTTCAAAAGGAATTAGCCATGTCTCTGTTCAACTTATTTAATGTGATGTGTTAGGCCTATGGGATCTGGCCTATGTGATTTGGGGCCCTTTAGGACTACTGTCTGGGCCCTTGTATATGATAAAATTGCTGTAATTGCTGTTTTTGTTATCTTTAGTGCCTAATACTTCAAGTGCAAAAGGAATTAGCCATGTCTCTTTTCAACTCATTTAATGTGTTAGGCCTATATGGGATTTTGGGCCCTTTAGGGCTACTGTCTGGGCCCTTGTACAGGATAAAATTGCTGTCATTGCTGTTTTGGTTATCACTGATGTATAATACGTCCATTGCAAAAGGAATTAGCCATGTCTCTTTTCAACTCAATTAATGTGTTAGGCCTATGGGATTTGGGGCCCTTTAGGGCTACTGTCTGGGCCCTTGTACAGGATAAAATTGCTGTCATTGCTGTTTTGTTTATCTCTGGTGTCTAATATTTCGATTGCAAAAGGAATTAGCCATTTCTCTTTTCAACTCATTTAAACGTATGGTGGGGGCCCTTTAGGGCTACTGTCTTGGGCCCCGTACAGGATAAAATTGCTGTCATTGCCGGTTTTATACTAGTTTCCCCCTAAGGAATGATATCCACCGATTTTTGTCCATGTCTCTTCTCAACTCATTTAATGCACTTTTGAGGCCCATTTTGGGGGCCCCCAAGGCTTCCTGTACTGGATGTGGCCTGCCAGCAATCCATTTTATTGACCCTTGGCCACGTCCTGACATGATGAGACCACCAAACCTTATGTTTCTTCTCAGCTAATTAAATTTCGTGGGCCCCCGGCCTACATCCCCCACCTCAAAATCTGGGGGGGGGGGTATCCCCCCTTCCCCCGGGATTTTCGCCCGTGTTATACATATAATATATATATATATATATATATATATATATAATACATTGCACCTGTTAATGCAAATCAAAAGCTAGTCCATCAACTTAATGCTACAGTCACACAGACACTTACGTTGAGTACGCCCAGTTACGTCCAAAAATTAGGGTTAGGGTTAGGGTTAGAGTTAAGGTTAGGGTTAGGGTTAGGGTTAGGCTTAAAGCTAGTCTGTCAGTTTGAGAGATTTAGCTTCAGTTATAAGCTAGTCCGTCTCGACGGACTAGCTTTAACACATGTCCGTCTTGACCGACTAGCTTTAAAGCTAGTCCGTTAATTGACGGGCGAGGTTAGATTTTCACTGTAATTGCTTAGCAACTAATTTCTCACTATAATGTATTTCCATGTTTACTTTTATTTCTGAGAAAATAATTATATGGTAAATTATCTGTGTGTTTTTTAAAGAATCCCTTCCCCTCACTTCCATCCGGACAATCAGGCACCATCATCCCAAAACATCACTATATAATAATTAAACAATCCTTCACTGTATTTGATAAATATCCCTTATGATTGAAAGCATGTGTAAAGAACGATTTAAAAACAAAATAAAGCTCATTTGCAGTTTAGACATCAGGGACTGAAGTCATGTTTCGTTACTCTTGTCCATTACAACACAATACCCAACACCCATTAACAAAATAATAATAATAATAATAATAATAATAATAATAATAATAATAATAATAATAATAATAATAATAATAATAATAATAATAATAATAATAATAATAATAATAATAATAATGATAATAATGATAATAATAATAATAATAATAATAATAATAATAATAATGATAATAATGATAATAATAATAATAATAATAATAATAATAATAATAATAATAATAATAATAATAATAATAATAATAATAATAATGATAATAATAATAATTTATACAGCGCATTACATAATACATTTCAATGCGCTTTACATGTTCTATTTATCTACATATTCTAACATTACAATACTTTGATATTTACAATAACAATAATTTAATTACGGTATTATACTACTTGAATTACAATGACAATGACATAGAATTGTTAGTAATAATTATTGGTGCTATGCATGTATATCATTATATATATATATATATATATATATATATATATATATATATATATATATATATATATATATATATATAAATAATGGAAAAAAAAACCTTTTTCACCAAACATTTTCTATGTGTGTATCAACATGAAATGAGATTATAGTAACACAATTGATGCGTATGAGTAGATTATAAAGTTATGGCAGTACAAAACTGATGGTTTCACATGTATGTTACCGTATGTGATCCAATGTGACCACCGTGGAAAAATACTCCATAGGGCATGTTTCAATAGGAACACCCTAGACAATAGGCTATTTCATGGTGGTGTGGCATAGAGCTGAGTGTTGGAGAGGGTAGAGTAATTTTAAAACTGAAATGGCCAGTGGTAAACATAGTTCTTTGTTTTTCACCCCAATACATTTTTTGTTCAAAAATAGTTCAATTTTATAGATATCAACTTCTCCTTATCTGAATCCTATTCCAATCATGAGAAATTCCAGTCATAACACACATCACACAGAAGCATCACTTTGAACATGCTGTATTTTTTTTTTCATATCAATTGTTTCAACAGCAGAAGTTGATCACCTGCTGAGGTATTTTCTAAGGAAGAAACTGACCAATTAGGAATAAAAATGATTGATATTTACCACTGGCCAAAAGACAATTTCAAAAGGTGTTTTTGATTGAAATTTTTTCTTTTTCTCTGCCTGTGTATTATTGAGCAGGCAGTGCATGGGTTATTGTTTGCATTGTAAATGCATGGGTGACTACATCCATACAGTGAAGTGGAAACCGTTCTAGTGGCTTTTTGCTTTTGTGTGGCCATCCCTACTACAAAGACATGCATGTGTGATAGAAAGAGGTAGGTTGTTAAACTCCATTTAAAGGAGTCAATTGACGGGGCATCACGGATTTCTACAGGAAGTCTGTTCCAGAGTTTGGGTGCAATTGAAGAGAAGTCGCGGTCGCCGTACCATGTGCAAGTCCGTAGCCCAGGAACGAAGTCAAGGTGAGCAAGTGTTGATGATCGTAGTGGATACCTTGGAGGATATAAGAGCAGATAAATATGCAGGGGCAGGTCCGTGTTTGGCTTTGAAGGCAAGGAGCTGAATCTTGAAAATAATGCGTTGGGAAATTGGTAACCAGTGAAGTAATCGTAGGATTGGGGTGATGTGTTCAAACTTTCTTGAGCGGGTAATCAGTCTGGCGGCCGTGTTTTGAAGATGCTGTAGATGAGAAAACTGGGTAATTGGGAGCCATCTAATACACTGTTACAATAGTCTAAGTGTGTAGTTACGAACGCATGTAGGGTACATGCAGGTAATATGGGCATCATAAGCTCATTTGCCTAATTTGCATAAAATTGCAAAATGACACACAGTATAATCTTTGTTTATATGAATTAATAACTACTTCTCTAACTTTTATTGTGAAGAAAAACAATTATCACCAACCCCTCTGTGTGCAATATTCAAATGTTGACGTCATTACCAAAGGGCCCATATAATATGGGCACATGTATTTATTGTATGTGTTAAAACCTACAATGACTCTACCATGTCTGGAATTTGCTTGAAATGTTGAAAATCATTAACTTTAAGATATCATTTGAAATTATAAGACCCTTCAGTAAATACTTTGACTATATGTTTCATTGTTTTGTATTTTTTATATTATTTCTTTTTTTTAATATTATTTAAATATTATTTTCAATATACAAGTCAATAAAGGCCTACACTAAGTTATTCATATTAATTATATACTATGAATATACCCCAAAAAATCGTAGCAAAGAGATTGATGCCTCATCCCAATACTGAGTACCAGAATCATTTCCGCCATTTTGGATGGCCCATATTACCTGCACTAATGTTGATGTGTCAGGCAAGCATTCAATGCCACATTGCACCCCTTCACTACAACAAATTAACCTGTACACGCTAGTATGATCAAAATGAAACTATAAGCTTACTAAATATACAAAACAATTGACGTTACCCCCTCAAACACTCTTTCACCATCACATTCTGTGAAATATCAAATTTTATATCAGGGTAAAAAAATGCCGTATGTTTTACGTACCGTGTTGGTTTTCAGCAATTTTCTCAGAGAAATTTCGCCATCAGATGCTCTCACGACGATATGTTTTCGTATACAGTTCATATGAACAACATTATGGTGCTCACACCGGTCATCGGTCACCGGTCGACGGTCACGACATGATTTGCTTCAGGTGGCCCATATTACCTGCTGGCCCATATTACCTGCATGTACCCTATTAATCTTTCGGCACTAGCTTTGTCAGAGTTGGGTGTCATCAGCATATACTGCATATCGGAGTCGTGGGTAGGAATCGATTATGTCAGTCAGCGGGCCAGTGTACAAAATGTATTCAAGAGGGCCAATGACGGACCCTTGGGGGACGCCCCACGGCAGAGGAAAGAACTGAGAGTAAGTTCCGTTCATCGAAATCCTCTGTTGGCTGTTCTCAAGGTAGGATACCAATCACTTCAACGCCTGTCCTCCAATGCCATATGTGCGCTGTAAGATATTGATTAGGCGCTCGTGGTTGATCGTTTCAAACGCTGTCGAATAGTCCAGCATGACCAAAACTGCTTCATCTCCCTTGTCAATGGCGAGAAGGAGATCGTCCATGACTTTAACAAGTGCGGTCTCTGTTGAGTTGAAGCTTCCATAAGCTGACCGCATAGCAGGACACATCCCATGTTCACGTAGAAGTACGAAGCAGCACTGTTACCACTTTCTCTAAGATCTTCGCCAGATCATGAGGTTGACAACGGGTCAATAGTTCTGTACGTCGTTGTGCTTCTTCAAATGAGGCGTCACAAGTGCCGATTTAAAAGGGTCTGGCACTACACCTGAAGACAGAGATGAATTCAACATCTCTGTGATAAAGGGCAACATTTCTTCAAGGCATGCTTTCACTAAAAAGACAGTGCGTCCAGCTCTACGCCAGTGCAAAAATGAGTCAATTTTGTTTTTGCTCTTACATATCCAAACTTTGGTGCTTGTTTATATATTACAGCTCAAATCCATTGTTTTCACTACCCTGGTTGTTTTCTTTGTCAATAACACTTTGTATTGTTATGACAATGGGCAAATATATCAAGAGGGGATTTTTTTTTTTTTTTTTTTTTTTTTTTTTTTTTTTTTTTTATATTATTGTGTGTTTTATAGAACTGATCTTGCAAACAACACCTTAAAAAGCAGTTTGGATCTAGAGTTATCTCCAAATAGATAAGATAGATAATTAATTTATATAGCGCAGTCACTATATTAATATACTCTACTGCGCTTAACAATACTTGTGAAATAGATATTGATCAAATGAATGACCATTTTGCAACTGTAGGTGAAAATATTTCTAATACTTTTGGTAAGAAGAATTTTGATTGGAAACACCCTGAATGCCTGTATTTATTTGATTTCAAGGATATAGACTCTGATAAAATTCTTAAAAGTCTCCTTTTGCTCGGTGAAAATAGTAATCTGGATGTATTAGATTTTGATACCAAGCTAATTAAAATAGCAGCACCTTACATATATAATTCATTAAGTATCATATACATTGCAAGCTTGATCTACGGCATCATACCGGATGAATGGTAAATAGCAAGGACTACTCCAGTATATAAAGGTAAAGGTTAAAAAAAAAGATAAAAACAATTACAGGCCAATATCGGTTGTGAGTCATGTCGCAAAAAAAAAATAATTTAGAAGGAAGTGCAGTTCCAGCTTATTGGATATTTGATTGACCATGATTTTATTAATGTTGATCAATCTGCTTTTTTATCGAATCATTCCACTTTGATATCTTTGCATCGTGTTATTGATGATTTTTATAAAGCATTGAACGAAAGAGAGAAGGTGGCGGCTTGCTTTTCGGACATTTCAAAATGTTTTGACTGCATTGATTATGATCTATTGATGTTTAAACTAGAAAAAATATGGTGTTAAGAATAATCAACTGAAATGGTTCCGTAGTTATATTACAAATAGAAAACAAACGATTCAATACAATGGGAAACTTTCAAGCTACAAGAATCTGACGATCGGAATTCCACAGGGTAGCGCCCTTGGGCCTACCCTGTTTCTATTTTTTTTTTTTTTTTAATAAATGATGTATAAGAATATGTTAAAAATGGTGCATGCAATATCTGTGCAGATGATGTTGTGATTTATGTTACTGCCACGAATAATATTGATGTCAATCGACGATTACAGGAAAATATGAATGAAGTCAATAAATGGTATATAAGTAACAGACTTATAATTAATATAGACAAAACTAAAGTAATGCTTTTGAAATCAAAATCTTTGGATATACTTGATATTACAGTAGAAGGTAAACGGTTAGAACAGGTAAAACAAATGACATATTTGGGACTTATGATTGACGACGACTTAAAATGGAATACACCATAAATGATATGAGCAAGTCCATAGCTTACAAAACCCACTTCCTGTCTAAGCTTAGAAAATATTTGAATTCGAATCTTTTAAATACATTATACAAGTCTATGATACAACCTTGCTATGACTACGCATGTTCAGTATGGGGTAACTGCCCTGATATTTTTAGAAGAAAACTTTTAAGATTGCAGAAAAGAGCTGCTCGAATTGTAACCGGTAATTTTGATTATGAGAATAGTAGTGGAATCGACATAATGGCGGATTTATCTTGGCCACGTATTGAACAGAGAAGAGATTATTTTTTAGCTACCCTTATGTTTAAATGTATTCACAGTCTTGCCCCCCTCTACGTCTATGTAACGAAATTGAAATGGTATTTGATCGTCATGGCTTTAATTAATACTAGAAATGCAAATAACCTTAACGTAGTTTTACCTAAACCCAATTTAGAATCTTTTAAACAGTCATTTAAATACGCCGGTGCTAATGTCTGGAACAAACTTTCTAATGATCTTCAAAATTCAAGTTCAGTTAATAACTTCAAATTAAACTACAAAGAACGTTTCTTCAAATCTTAAATGTTCCCTCTATCTTAATATTTCAATGTTCAAACTCCCACAATGATTTAAATTATTTTTCAATTATTTTCTTTTTCCTCCAATATTTTGTATATTTCTATTTTTTATTTTATGAGTATATTAACTTTTAGACTTTATTTAGTTAGTACTTATCTTGATTCATTTCTCTCATATTTCTTATCTGCATATTAAATCAATTTTGATCCGTTTTTATGTTCCTGATCTGATTTACTCAATAATTATGTTTCAATTGAATATCTATAACTTATTTTCTACTTCATAGCAGCTTAGTTATCCCTTATTTAATCTATTATTGTTAACTACATTGATTTCTACTTATATGTAGTGTATCTATTTAATATAATTAGAATGAATGTTACTTATAATATAGATATAGTGAATGCCATGAGGGGCAATAGCTGGATTGAAGGCCCCCGAGAGCCTTTAGAAACAACTATGCCCCGAATATTAAGGCAGTCACTATATATTTTATATAACGAAGAAAAACTCTGACATGTTTTGTTTTTCTCCGGTCATACGTCCATTTAGCTGAGGGGTCATAGTAGGATGGAAGGCCCCCCAGTCGAGGCTTTAAAAACAACTACAGTGTATGCCTAGCATACTGAACAAAACAAAAACAAAAACATGAATCAATGAAAGGTTCTGATACTTACCAAATATAATAAATACATTGTAGTCTATACATTTCAAAATCCTTCACAACGGTGTCTGCGCTCGCACAAAACACGGATTGACTGCCGTTGAAAAAATGACTATTGAAAACGACTATTGAACGATAACTATTGAACGCTCAGCCTCCCTGGCCAGCCCTGGCTAAAACTATGACCAGACTTTTGACCAATCAGAGGACAGGATTATTCAACATTCTTAGCATGAGTTATATAATACTAACTATACTTTCCGCTTTAATTGAGTTATAATATTGTATTTGATAATAAGCTATTGTATATCCCTGCTGGAAAGAACACACTCATTCACATTGTGAACACAGTGTGAAAACATAGTTCACACTGTGAACACAGTGTGAAAACACTATCCACACTGTGAAAAGGTGATTTCACAGTGTGGACACCACCACAATGTGGAAAACTACACATTATTCACAATGTGAAAATTTATTTCACAGTGTGAATATACCAGCTCACAGTGTGAAACTGATTTCACAGTGTGGCCAAACTATGAAAATAATTTCACAATGTGAGAAATAGATTTTCACAGTGTGAATACCTTAGGACTTATATTTCACAGTGTGAACAGTAGGCCTATAGTTCACAGTGTGGCCACAGTGTGAATATCCGGTTATCCACACTGTGAATCAGTGTGTTTCACAGTGTGAATCTCCGATTATCCACACTGTGACCACAGTGTGGTTCACAGTGTGACCACAATGTGAAAACTCCCCAATTTAACATTGTGGAGCAGACTTCACAATGTGAAACACAGTGTGAATGATTCACACTGTGTTTCACATTGTGAATGAGTGTGTTCTTCCCAGCAGGGATAACCCCATCGGTTCTGCGGAAGGGTGCATTTGAATTTTTTTATTTTTTTAATATATAATATGAAAACAATTCTTATAATTATAGTGATAAAAGTAATGAAAATAATGTTGATAATAATGAGTAAAGGAAGGATGCTGTGCGACAACTTAACCTTATTTTACTGCTCACGCACTAAAGTGAGTCTTAAAGACTCAATTATTAAAGATTCACTTAAGGTATTAAGGGAGTCTTCTCACTTAGTTAGTCTTAAAGACTCATTAGAAGTCAGTCTTTCAGCATTCAGACACATTACAAATTAGTCACGGGTTTATCTGTACAGCGCGTCCCCCCCAATTTTTTTTTTTTTTTTTTTTTTTAACTCTAATTTATGAAAAAATGATTACCAACATTAAGCTTTATACTCAATTAAGATTATGTACTTAAAAAACTTGCATTATTCTGCGATTGCTGTGAAAAATTTGAAATGCTTCATCGGTTTTGAAAACACAGGCTTTTTTGCAATAGTTGGTATTTTTGGCCCATTCCAAGTTTGGTCTTGGAAAAACAAAATCAATAATACTTTACGTTAGAATTTATTTAGCGCCCAATCAGTGGGATGTTTTTTTGGAGATGCGCTGTATAACGAAACACTTGATTGATCAAGTGAGCCACCATGACTCGTCAGAAATAAAATTAGGCCTATATGTCTGAGTCCTCACTCCAAGTGAGTCATGAAGATATTCAAGAGGGTATTGAAGACTCACTTAAAAAGAGTCTCAGAGTAGTCAGACTCATTTTGTACTCACATTGTCCTTCAAAAGTTTCGTTATGAGGACAAACCGTTGACTTTTGAGGAGATAACGCATAATGGTAACAGTTATTACTGTTGCAGTGTACCCAACTTTGCAACAGACACTAGTCCACTCTTCAATAAAGAATCAACTACCCAGTGACGTCGATTACAGGATGATAAAGGTACTTCATCGGGATCACAAGATGACAATATAGTGATTATCGAGCACGATGTAATTGATAGAAATGTACCTCCTCTCCCCTTTGAAAACGAATTATTATGTAAACCCTGTTTTATTTCATTTTTTCCCCCTATTTTTTTTCTTTGTTAGTACAAACCTGCCCTGCTGGAAAGAACAGAGTGTCGCACAGTGTGTTCACATAGTCGACTATGTTAAAATGCTCGAATTTAACATTGTGTTGATGATTTCACATTGTGATATGGTTTTCCACATGATATTCACATTGTGGTGTGCGGTTTCACACTGTGAATTTACCCGCTCACAATGTGATATTGTGGTTCAATTTTGTAATCGATCATAAAGCGATAATAATGGTTTTTGGTAATTAGTCGAGTTTTAATCATGCTTCTTTTCTAAGACAGTATTAAATACTTTACACAAGTTTTTTTTTTACGAAATGATTTGAAAACACTAGAATAAAAAAGTGCAATAAAGAAATAAGCGTGCAATTTATCAAAAAAGAATTTAACGAAATATAAACCATGACACAAATGTTTTATCAAAAATATAATAATATGGGAAAACATCTTACGTTAACTTGAAATGTTCCTCAATGTGCTCTGGGCATTTAGCCCATACAGCTCGAGGAGAAGCTGATGACTCATGAGCCATAGCAAAGATTAAAATGCTATGTGTTATCTTGGGTGCATCCAGTGATATTTCAGTATTGGTATTTCACATTGTGGACAGTATTAAATCAGAGCGTTTCAACAGTGTGATTCGAGTTTCACAGTGTGATTTTTGTTTCATATTGTTGATGGGTTTCACAGTGTGGTGTTTCACAGTGTGAGTGTTTCACAGTGTGGAAGTTTCACAATGTGAACTTCCACAATGTTAAATTGGGGCGTTTTCACAGTGTGGTCGCGTTGTTCCACACTGTGGTTCACAGTGTGATTATCTGGTTATCCACACTGTGAATTAGCGTGTTTCACTGTGTGAATCTCCGGTTATCCACACTGTGAATCAGCGTGTTTCACAGTGTGGCCACAGTCTGAATCCCCGGTTATCCACACTGTGACCACAGTGTGGTTCACAGTGTGACCACAATGTGAAAACGCCCCAATTTAACATTCTGGAGCAGACTATGATTCACAATGTGAAACACAGTGTGATTCACACTGTGTTTCACATTGTGGATGAGTGTGTTCTTTCCAGCAGGGATACTGTGTTGTTTTTTTTTATATTAATAGGACCATGTTGAAAAACAGTTTGTCTGAGCATGTTCATCCTGTATAAAGATGTTTGAATAAATAAATAAAATAAATAAAAACTTTGATATGGCAGTTGGGAT
This sequence comes from Paracentrotus lividus, assembly GCA_940671915.1. Taxonomy (NCBI): domain Eukaryota; kingdom Metazoa; phylum Echinodermata; class Echinoidea; order Camarodonta; family Echinidae; genus Paracentrotus; species Paracentrotus lividus. The sequence continues at coordinate 776,577 of CALNVZ010000008.1, forward strand.
GAACTCTACCTTTATAATCCTAATGATTATAGTTATGATTTATCTCGGTATCAAATCTATCAAATATGTATCCTAAACTTGGATACGAGGAACTTTATTTTTAAGATATTAATGAATGGAGCAGTACGTACAATATGACAGGAGTTAATAAAGTGGCATTATGTATTTTTACTCACCACCGAAGCTGCACGTTTTCTACAACGTTAACAAAATACCAAATACTTAATCGAACACTTTGCTTTGTCAAAAAAATAGGATTGGTTAGTTGCAGCATATGTTCTATTCCTGATAATTTTGAAAAAAAATTGACAAACTTGTACTTCGCCAAATTTACCTTTGAAACGTTCATTAACCTTGTCAGCCAATCCATCGTAAGGATCAAGTTGTTGGTCTGTACAAAGACAATGTACGCTGCAGTGAGCACGTGCTTCATAACGAAATACGCTACGTGGATTCGTTAAACGTCTTTGCAGTAAAATATAGCAGACGGTCGACTCGTGATCCTTACATTATCATATCTATGCAAATGTGCAAGAATCCTAGCGATAACCTACCGATTGGCTTATTGGTTGGTATTTTCCAAGTAGGCAAATGACGTCAATGCGTGACAAGGAATATTTATATAAAAGATTATAATAATAATAATAATAATAATAATAATAATAATAATAATAATAATAATAATAATAATAATAATGATAACAATACTACTACTACTACTACTACTACTACTACTACTACTTCTACTACTACTACTACTACTACTAATAATAATAATAATACTAATAAACTCTTATATAGCGCACTCCATAGCTGTTTGCAATACCAATGCGATTTACGTTTTTATATTAAAAAAAAATAATTTTGCTTATATGGCAAACAAGATAAATTTCTAAATACCATTCCAGTACTTGTTAAAGTAATATTTGCAGCGAAAAAGTTTCTTTATTTAAAGCATATAAATAAAATACATGAATTAGAAAACGAAGTATTTTGATAGCAAATTCTATACAAAGACAGTGACATACAAATTAGCACACATAAATAAATAAATGATAATAACCTTTGTATAAAACACTTCCACTGAACATATAATACGTAATACGAGAATTAAGTACAAAAGGCGCTCTCAATATGAAATGTTGAACATATATGTTTTCAGTTCCCTCTCAAACACGTCTGTATTTGTCTCAGCACAAAGAGAATCAGGAAGAGAATTCCAAAGGGTTGGGGTGTGGCTCTTTCAAAGGACCAATCACCGAAATACTTGGCTCTACTCCTGTTGACAATTAACATGTTTTACGAAGCAGATGTAAGCAATCTGATTAAATAATGGGCTACACAATCAGACAAGTAAGCAGAGGCAAGACCAGCCTAGTAATCCACAAATGAGTTCATATACAAAAGTAAATTGTCACTGACATACATTAAAAAAAAAGCCTCTTAATACCTTTGAAAAGTTATTATTTTGTTTTTGACGTGTGCTCACTAATAAATAAATCTTTAGGGCGCTTTATTCCGCTTGAGTGTATTATCAATTCCCTTTTCGGAATTTCACCACCCTTGAGGAGGAATTTAATATAAAGCACCTTTTTCCTTGGTTGATGGTGAAAATAAAGATAGACTTGATAGGCATTGTAAGCATTATGCTTCGTACACATGGTATAGGGGATGCAGTATCTCTATAGTGTCGAGTCTTGTCTCTTGATTTATAATGACACTTGAACAAATTATGAAATGTGTCCTAAAAAATCCTAAGAATTATAATACTGAAGAATAATTCTAGACAAAAGGTACATATGAAATTCATAAGACAGTGAAAGACACAGGAATATGAATAAACCTAGAAATGGATATTGTTCTATTTGATAATACTTAAAGGTGGTGTATAGTTTCGGGAGAAAGAAAAATTAATTTTGGTTCACATTAAGATAAATTATGAAAGATTGAATCCACAAGAACGCATAATAAAGCAAATTATAGTACTTGAAATCTTTTTTAGTGTCTTTATTTACATAATATAAGGAATAAAAAGATAAGTCGGGGACCGTCACAGGTTAGCGCTCACGTGGAAAACCAATGGGGATTCTCTTGTGTGGGTGTACACACTAATCGTTCGCCACTAATTCCGCCCGTAACCTCCGGCGTGCGCAACTTGTCAGCAGAGGTATAAACGGCAGTTAAATTACGCTATATTCAAACAAATTCAATGAAATTCATCGGAAATAATGAAAGGAATGTCACAAGAATCTCTCACACATATCTTTTAAGTGGCACTGTGGACAACATGTAACTACATTTGATCGGTTTTGTGCCAATTCCTTTTTTGCTACCAAAACTATACACCAGGTTTAATATAGGCATTTCAGATTATTATTTCTTGTCATATTATTGGCCCATAATTATTTTAAAACTTGTTATTCTTTGATAATAACCAATTATCGCAATTACTTGCAAAAACTAAATACTCTCTTTGTTTTTGATGTGTGCTCACTCATAAATAATATCTTGAATCTTGGAACTTGAAACAGCGCATGAGCAAAGAGTGAATGATTTGACTGCTGCTAAAATTTCACTTTTTTACGTTCAGAATTGGACAAAGAAGAAGTTTTCTGTTTTGGACTTTATCCTGGACTGAAATGTAAGTTGTTTAAAAACCTTGTCTCATTGCCTGGAGTTTTGTTGGTGACAAATATCATATTTTCTTCAACAACTGCAATCGTTCTCTGAAGCCAAAAAACTTAGACTGGTCCAACTGCATACATTTTGAGGTAGTTTTTTTTTTATTCTCACAACTGAGCCAGTTTCTGTTCAGCACAGATAATCTTCCGCTGGGCTTGAGTACTTCAAGCCAGAACATCTTTGTACTGGATTAATCATCTAACAATGACGGGGATCAGTTCTACAAAAGATGTCATCATAGAGTCATTCAAGGACGCAGAGGTCCTTTCAACCATCAAATCAATGATCTGTGATGCCATAGATTCAAGATTGAACCAGTTTCTTGAACGACTGGATAGGCAAGATGGAAGAATGCACGATCTTTATCTGAAAGTCAGTAGCATTGAAAGCGATCTGAGGGACCTGCAAAAGAAGCAAAAGATAACCGAGGAGAAAAACAGATGGTTAGAAAATCAGCTTAATACACAAGAGCAGTACTCGAGACGTAATTGCATACGTCTGTTTGGGGTACCTGAAAGGAAAAGGAAAAGACAAGCGAAACAGTGTGTGAAATTGCACAGAAGAAATTGGGCGTGAACCTCCAGTTACAAGACATTGAACCTGTACCTAAGGAAAGAGAGGAAATAAAACCTAGAGCCATCACCATCAAGCTGACGTCGTACCAGCATCTGCAAAAATTACTTCTCAACAGAAAGAAGCTCAAGGACACGAAAATGAGCATGTTTGAAGATTTGACAAATCTGAATCGCTCTCTACTCTGGGAGGCAGTGAAGGCAAGCAAGCAGCCTAATGCAAACATCCTATCAGCCTATTAAATGAATGGCAAAATAATATTGTCCGTCAAAACCAACAAAGGACCGATAAAAAAAAAACGGATCCACAGCAATCAAGATATCGCATCTATTGGATGATTCAGAGGATGTGACATAGCGGTACTCTATGTTTGATATCTATTACACTTATATTTTTGTACTTCCTTCTCATGGAGTTTTGTTTACCTACTAAAACTTTTTATATATGCCAGGAAAATGGACATTTACAGTTTTTTTTTCTTCCCCAGTGAACATCAAACTTTCTATAATTGTGTTTAATATTTATATAGTGTATAGTTATTATTTGTATAACTGCTTTGAGTGTGCACTGTGTGTATGTCTTTGATTGATTATGTCTACTTCTGATTCTCCCCCTTCTGGTAATGGAAATGAACAGTTTTCTGATGTGCAATATCTTAAAATACAAAACATTTATAATCATGTTCCGTCACCATTATTCAATGTACAACGGAAAGACAATGAGTGTGAAGACATAGATGAATTAGACCCTGACGATAATTTTTATACATTTGAAAATCCTACTAAACACAACACAAAAATAAAGTTCCCCCTATTTCAAATATCAATATTTTTTTTTTTTTATACCATGTTGGTATAAGCACACGCAACTGCTGTGTGATAAATTTGAAACCAGACAGCTATGAAAAAAATTACCGCTAGACCACCGGAGTGCCCTTGGCGATGAAGGTTCAAACTATCCCATATACATGAATATGAAGGTTCAAACTATCCCATATACATGAATATCAAACGTAAAGGAGTTGACAGTGGTCTAGCAATCCACAGGTCGTGGGTTCGAATCCCGCCCGGGCAGCCTATGATATTTTTCATAGCTGTCTGGTTTCAAATTTATCACACAGCAGTTGCGTGTGCTTATACCAACATGGTTACCGTTGGAGACAAATGAATAAAATTATTTGTCTATTTAATATCCCAATTCCTTTACGTTTGATATTCATAGCACAAAAGAGAAAGGGAAAGATGAGGGAGCATAAGAAATAACTAAATTTTAAAACATTTACTCTAAAATATATGTATATTACGCAATATCAAACATGACATTTAAATAGGCTAAAGCATATCAACACTGAAAATGATAGTATTGCAGGTGGTTAATTACACAGTCAGTTAATCTTTGTTTATGCATTCGATTATTTAAGTTCAATTGATGTCAGTTAGTTGAAACAAGATGCTAATAGATAAAATTTGATTCAAGATACTTCCACGGATTGCACTTTGAATAAGCAATGACATATAAAAAATTATTAAATCAAATTATTACGACTAGAGATATGTAGGCCAACTCGCCCTTCGTGCTCTTTTCTACTCCTGTAGCTTCATATTTAAGTTCCCCATTTAGCATCCTTCCTTTTTTCAACATTTCTTTTATTTCTTGCATTTTCATTAATTTTCCTTTTCTGAGGGTCACTTTCCGTTGGGGTACCTCTGAATCTGCCAAACCTAGCAACCTTTTGAGGAAAGCAGTAGCCATTCATAGATTGGAAGGGGTGGTTCCAATTGATTATTAGCAATAAAACAACCATTCCCATCCTCGCTTGTCATTACAGAAGGGTTACTCCATGCGAAAAGTAATGTAATAATTGTAACAGAAAGAAGAACCAAGGGGTTGGCATAAAATCAATAGTTATAAAGCATTTAAAGTGAGGGGAGATGTCATCCGGGGAGTTGTCCTTGGGGGACCTATACTCCGGGGGAGATGTCCTCCGGGGGAGTTGTCCTCCAGGGGAGTTGTCCTGCGGGGGAGTTGTCCTCCGGGGGAGCTATTGATTACATTTTGTATGAAAATTAGATTGACTCGTCAAGTAATGCACGAATGAGTACACATCTGATCAAACAGTAAAAGGCCTCCTTATACTTTTAAAAAGAGATTATTTTGTCTCTGACATGTGCTCACTCATGCCTGATAATACAGATTTATCTCATTTTCATACAAAATGTAGTAAATATGTGTAACAACACCCCTGTCAAGTTATTAAGCGGAAGACACTTTCGTTAAAAAGTTATGCTATTTTATTCATGATGGAGTTGCTTTTTTGTCAGCTTGTGTTGTTTCAATTTCATCCCCACCCTGGCACAATTCGAAATTTGCATGTTCGCAAACAATGCGTCGTATTCATCCAAGCGTAAAGACATGCCACACAAAAATGGTACCAGAAGATGCGGGAGGAGTTACTCTTTCAGAATATGTAAAATAATTTAGGGTTTATAAATTGGTTTTCTTTTTATTGACATTTTTCTAGGTGTAAACTTTTTTTTTGACTCACTCGGTACATGTAAGGCATTATTTCTTGTGTATTTATTACTTCTTTAAAAAAAGAAGCAAATTTCCTGGTTCAATATCAAACATGCACATCTGTATCTATGTGCCTATGTGTTCCATATTGGGTATCATGATCACAAGGTATTTTGCTCTGTCCCAAGTACCTCATTACAATGGGATTGGACTGTATTTGCTCATTCTTATGAGCCATATGTATATTACTAAGACATCCTGTATATCAACTAGCTCATTTGTTAATTTTTTTTCAACCTTTATTTATTACATATAATTATCAATATAAAGTGCTTATATTTGTTTGTTTGTTTTTGTTTTTTTAAGCACTGAGCTATGTCATTTGCCAAAATCATTTTACTCTTGCATTTTCATATATATGTTTATATGCGTATTAGGGTAAGCCATATGTATTGTCTTTCCTTATTCAGTTCTGTATGATACTTGAACAGCAGTATTGTATTGAGTAGAACACATTTTATGAAATTATCAAGAGAAATTTTAACTGGGCCATGCTTTTGAATTTTACGCCAAAGTATTCACCATACAAAAGGATTCACAAACTAGTCACGTCATAAACTAGTACAAATGGATATATTTTTTCATCCAAATGTGATATTTAAATCATAAAATTATTGTAACTCGGGTATTTTCTTGTTTATATCTTTATTAATACATACATGTATACAGGTTATGCCGTAAACCTGTCTCAGCGGTTACTTTTGCTCATTTCGAGTCGGGTATTTCTTTTGACACTTGAACGCCATAATTCTTAGACATTAGTATTAAGTCAGTATCACTTTAAAGCCACAGTTCTTAGACGTTTACATCGTGATAATTCAGGCTGATATCTATATATATATATATATATGTATATATATTATATGAACCAGATATTTTTTTAACACTTGTAAAAATTATTCCTTTGACATGTTTATTCCTGTGACTCAATACTTATGTATGCCAAAAACATTATTTTAAAGGATTTTTGTTTTGTTTTGTTTTGGTTTTGTTTTGTTTTGTTTTTGTTTTTTTTTTTGGGGGGGGGGGAGGAGGAGGGCTTTGTTTTTGGTTTGTTTTTGTTCATTGAAATATGATATTTTGCCCAGTTATGCAACCTTTAGTATGTATTAAATACTGTAAATGAGTTCCTAATTTAAATGTGTATTACATTTTTTACATTTCATTTGCACATGTGAGAGTGTTTTGTTCTTTAAAAGTCTTGGTCCTGCAGTCTACCTTGCTTATGCCTAAATCATTTGAACTAAAACCATAGTATATCAACGTAATTGTGATTCTTGTCCTTCGGCGACCCAGGCGTCAATAATCATACGTCGATATCACGTCATATCAATCTTAAACATGTCTGAAAGAAGTCATAGACGTTGTATTAAGGAAAAAATAAGACGTTTAGATCACATGATTATGACGTCCTGTTACTGATCAGAAGTATGTTATATAGACGTCATTAAGACGTCATCGTCGACCAAAAAAGACGTCATAATCACATCAATTTACGACCATCTAAAGACGACTTACGTTGGTGTATGTTGCCGTCATAAAGACGTAAATTCCTGACGTCAAAAAGACGTGAAACAGGGAAGAAAAAGACGTAAATATGACGTTATTTTTACCAGTTTTTGCTATCAGTGATAGTCATATAGACGTCGTTAAGACGTCATCGTCGACCAAAAAAAAAGACGTCATAATCACGTCAATGTATGACCATCTAAAGACGTCTTGCGTTGGTGCAAGTTGTCGTCATACAGACGTAAATTTCTGACGTCAAAAAGACGTGAAACAGGGAAGAAAAAGACGTAAATATGACGTCATTTTTACCAGTTTTTGCTATCAGGGATCCATCAGAACAAAAAAATAAAAATTTGTTTACAGAAAAACTTGCACACTTAGATTTTTGTTAGACTGGTTTCCCTTTAGTATCATAGAGTAGAACAATCTGTAAAAGTTTAATTCCAAAGAGACACTCCTATCAATGAAAAAAAAAAAGTGTTTTTCTCCAAATTAACAAATACGGATGTAGTACCTTTTGGAAACGACCTCTTCAAATACTATGTGAAAAACACTAAGTAAGTATTCTTTCCATTGTGTACACTAAAAATCATGTGAATATCTGTTTTTGTATTATTTTTATTACCGGTGCACCTGTGTACATGATCCTATTGCATTTATTTAAAAAAAAATCATGCTTCAGTGAGCACGTGTTTTTAGCAGCATGTTATTTGAACTTTGGCCTTATCTTGAGGTCATATGTGTCAATAAAAAAGAATAGTAACGTTGATATTCCAATTTATGGGGTCAAGTAGAACAAAATGAACTATTATCAAAATCAATAAGCTATAATATTGCCCAATGGGACAAAGGTCAAGACACACATTGAAAGTTCAAGGAATACGTAAGGGCCAAAGTTTTCTGTCTTAACCATAGTCCTGTTTGGCCTTATTTTTTTTATTTGTTATAGCTTAATCATTTAGATAGTCACAGTTCCTTTTGTTCTACTTGACCACTTGAATCAGAAAATCAACCTTGCTATTTTTTTTTTCATTGACACATAATGACGTCAGCATAAGGTCAAAGTTCAAATAACATGACGCTAACAAATCTGGAAATATCAGAAACTATGTATTTTTTGGACTTTTCACCATAATTAAAGGTCATAGGTCAATGACAATGAACATTTCCTGGTTCATGGGATCAAGTAGAATACGTTCACAGTGTTAAATGAAATATTCCAAGTAATGCTGCCCAATAAGACTAAGGTCAAAAGCAAAGTCTTTGGCCAAAACCTCTTTCTTTAACTTTGACCTTTGACCTATTCGTTGTATAAGCTATGTTGGTAACTAACATGAATATGTTTACCTTGATGCAATCAACCAAATAATATATGTCGTCATATTTTTAGTTGACACAATCGACCTAGAAATAAGGTCAAAGTTTACAGAAAATGAGGTTTTCGCTAAAATGATGCCATTTCCAGGTTGTTAATCATCATATAAATTGATCTTTGCCCCAATTTTAAGGTCATAAAGGTCACCAGAATGTGGCAGCAATGTCAGGCTAGTATGACCTACGTTGTATTTTTGATTAGTTGCCACTGATATTGTCTATGGATATGTTATGTCTGATTGTCGTGAAGCTTGACTCAATTATGCATTGAATTATGCATAAATAAACTAATTTGCATATTGCTAAAAACTGGCTGGTCGAATGAAAAAATGTCAATAGACTTAATTGCTAGTTATAAAATTACCTACAATTCGATACCAAATTTGACACAATTTGAAGAAAATTATGTTTATGTTAATGAAGCCTGACCTTTGATCTCCATTTTGGATCACAAAAGGTCAATTAAAAAATTTGCGACATATATTTTCTGATTCGTGTGATCAAGTAGAACATATTTATAGATGTTGCCAAACATTAACATGACTTGCAAACGAAACGACATAGATGGCCCCACTATCGTTTTGAAATGTTCAAAACCAGCCAAATACCCTAAAAATACTCCCGAACGTGTTCCCGCGAAGTGAGATACCACCCGCAGGGGAATCATTATATGCCTTTAAGGTAAATTATTTATTCGGAGGGAATATACCCATTGTCCTTTTCAGCTGAAAATTTCCAAGGCCACTGAATTCTTAATGAATAGGACGTGATAATGGATAAAGCGGCTACAAACAAAAAGATTGTTGCGTCATTATTTCAATGGATTTCCGGTTTTATCTTGTGCGTTCCAGTGCACTAGAAACTTCCACCGTACGGAGTTGTACAGTTTTTTGGAAGTTTTTTTTTTTTTTCGTGCTGGGATTTTTTTTTTCTCGTACGGTGCTATTGTTCGATCCTATTGTTTATTGCCGTACAACTCTTCTAGGTAGATTACGGGTGTATACATAAAGTCAATGGGGAGGAAATCAATAGTGAACGAAAGTCAAATATTGCCCATTTTCATTGTCAATTTTTTGTTCGTTATACTGTTAGTTAATTCTTAAAACTTGGCATAAATCTTTAAAAAGTCATTAATTAACTGGAACTTAGGTTAAATTGAGAATCGGACGTGCCATTAGGCCGTGCCAGGGCCGTAAACTTTCTTCCCTTTTTTCATGTTTTTCTCATATCTTGTGTTCACTGAAGCATGAAAAATTGGGATTTGTGCAAAAATGAAATTAAATGAATAGTTTAAAACGAATTGTTATGGTTAGGCAAAGTAAGCAATTTCATTTTGGTCTCTAATCCAAAAAAACAGCTTTACCAGTGCCACGTGCTCACTGAAGCATGTTTTTTTTTAAATAAATGCAATATGATCATGTGCACAGTTGCACCAGTCATTAAAAAAAATACAAAAACAGTTATTCACATGTTTTTAGTGTACAAAATGAAAAGAATACTTCCTTAGTGTTTTCCACATTGTATTTTATGATGTTCATTCAACCCCGAACGGATTTTTTTTTTTTTTTTTTTTTTTTTTTTTTTTTTTTTTTTTTGCAAAAGTTAAAAACACTATTGCTAGACATGAATCCCATCATATTTGATCAATTTTACCATGGAAAAGAAGTTTTGGCATTTTTGGCTGCATGCTCACTCAACCATGAAATTTTACGCGAATGTCCTGTCCGTATGTTTGGAAGCACGTTTTGCGTACATTCTGATGCATGAAATGTTTGAAATCTAAAAAAAAATACGTCCGATATCATTCAATCAAAGTTGTGATTTTAGGCTTGTAAACTTCAAAAAAAAATGACATTTTTGCATTCAACCATTGCTCACTGAAGCATGACTTCATGATTTTTCCTAAAATTCGCTCCCATGGTAGCTAATTAAATTCCCTACATGGACATATAATTAGATTTATTTTTTAACTCCCCCTATTTAAAAAAATTATTGATAGTTGAAATAGGGGGAACTTTCTTTTTGTGTTGTGTTTATATCATTATATTTCGAATTTTGGGTATACAAATTTTTAGGAAGCCTTATTCCGCTCGAGTCTATAATAATTCCCACTCCGGGGTTTCCGCCCCCCCCCCCCCCCCCCCCCCCCCCCCCCCCCCACCCCCGACCGTCATCACATGAAATCAGTGCCCCTAGCGGAAGCGGCCGCCCTCCGTTTTCTGAAAGAACGTATCTTTCTCACCAGATGTACGATTGATTCGGTTAAGACGGAATACGATACTTTGAAAACCGATATCAACGAGACCATGCAAGCCCAACATAGTACCGAGATTTTAAAGGTTAATGAAAATATCTACGCAGATGTTTTCGCTAAATGCAAGAAACGACAACAGGCAAAATTTGACAAATTGGTACAACCAGAATCGAAGAAGTCTTCTGCCTCATTAGCGAATGAGGACAAATGGGTTATTAACCTATCCTCCAGACCGATCACCTCCACCGAGGAGCAATTGCTCAAGAAAGGCCTTGCCTTTGCCGTGTCACCCAGAAAGTTACCTATCACTGAGATCGTGGCTAAGGTTGAAACTGCGGTCAAGAGCCTTGATCCAGTTTCGGCTGATGCCGCACGGAAAGATGTAGATTCTATTCTACAAAGAGCACGCCCTCCGAAACCAAATACCACAAGAGACATGCATGATGCTCTCAAGAATGATGAAAGCATTACGATCCTTCCTACGGATAAGGGTCGCGCCACAATCATTTTAAATAGCACCACCTACCAAGACAAAATGACCGGGCTTTTGAGCTCTGGTCCGTATAAACTGCTAAAGAAAGACCCTACAGATCGAATGTGTCGGAAACTAACCAGTACGCTACTGGCATTAAAGAAAGACAAGGTCCTTGAAGATGCTACATACAGAAAGATAAAACCCACGCAGAAACAGCCACCTAGGATATACGGGTTGCCCAAGATACACAAACCCGAGATACCTCTCAGACCGACAGTATCGTGTATAGGCGCTTTTGCCTATAACCTTTCCAAATACCTGGCGGACATCCTGTCCCCTCTCACAAACTGCTCACCACACACGGTTTCCAACTCTAGTGAATTCGTTGAATTCAAATCGGAGCAGACGGTCATTGAACAAGAATCCATGATATCGTTTGATGTAGTCTCCCTCTTCACTAACGTGCCGATAGAGGGCGCATGCAGTACGGCCCTGCAACGCATGCAATCCAATCCTACCTTAGCAGAACGTACCACACTTACGCCCGAACAAGTGGCCAAACTCCTGGAGTTTGTGCTCAGATCCACATATTTTCTGTACAGAGGCTCGTTCTATGAGCAAACAGAAGGAGCAGCGATGGGTAGCCCAGTCTCAGCGGTTGTGGCTAACCTATATATGGAAGGTTTTGAACAGGACGCCTTGCCCAAGTGTCCTCCCACATGCCGCCCTCGGGTGTGGAAGAGATATGTCGATGACACATTCATCATTGTGAATAGTTCTGAAACAGACAACTTACTTGAACATATGAATAGCCAACAACCATCGATCCAGTTCACTCTGGAGACCGAACAAGGAGGGAAGTTAGCATTCTTTGATACGCTAGTCCGAAGACATGAGGACGGGAGACTCCCCACCTCTGTCTACCGTAAACCCACCCACACAGACCAATACATACCATACGACTTGCATCATGACAGATCGGTCAAGAATGGTCTTGTAAAGTGCTTGTTTGACAGAGCAGCACGCATTGTATCTCACCCACCTGAACTCAGGAAAGAAAGAGCCCACATCCGTGGTGCCTTGTCTAGCAACGGCTACCCACGCTGTTTTATGAAGAATACTTTCAAGAAGAAACAACTTCCAAAGGATCAGAAGGTTTTCAAGACTTGCACAGTCTTGCTTTACATAGATGGCCTCTCACAACAACTCAAACGCCGATTAGAAGGCCACGGCATTCGAACGGTTTTCCGCTCAGACACCACCCTACTGAAACAACTCGTACACCCCAAAGACCCCATCCCTGATCACAGACGTGATGGCGTAGTATACAACATTCCTTGCCAGGGATGTGATGGGTCTTATATCGGTGAAACAGCCCGTCCGATAGTCCAACGAATATCAGAACACAAGCGAGATGTTCGGTTACAGCGAACTGACACATCCGCAGTAGCAGAACATGCCTGGGAGAATCAACACCGCCCCGATTGGGATGGTGTACATTGCGTTGCCAAAGAGAGACATTGGTATACACGCAGGATTAAGGAGGCTATTAGCATACGTCTTTGTCCTAACAACTTCAACAGAGACAGCGGGATCGATATCCCCGATTTCTGGATGCGAACTATCCGACGTCACAATACCCCCTTACCTGGCAGTGCACGACGACCCGATCTTCCCCGGCCCCTAGCGAGGGACCGGTCAGCTAGCCAATCCCCGTCCACGGGAAGCTAGCTAGCCCGCCATTGTCTAATTTGCATACTGTTTCCCAAACGCACCATCGGCGCGCTGATTGGTGAACGCCCGACCAATCACGTAGCAGCTTAACGCCCGCCTATTGTTCCACGTTGGTGCGCTGCGATCCGCGGGATTCGTATAAATAGACTACGTTTTCAGTTAATTTTCGTCACTTGATAAAGAGTTGCAGCGGCACTCGAAAGCTCGTGAACTTGTAAGCTAGTGATCACTTTTTGCGAGAGTGATCACGAATTTTCTTGTTGACCCTAGTAGATTGCGAGACAAATGAATACCCTTTAGCGATTATAAAACTATTTCTTAAAATTATTGAAAAAATGATTAAAAAAAAAAAAAAAAGCATTTTCGTTAAAAAAAACAACAGAGTAAAACATTTCTTCATCAAAACTCTCACTGTTTTTTTATTTCAAAACAGCACAAGCGTTAAGACAATTTAATACTCTTTATTTTGGCAACAAATTAAGTGTGTTTAGAAAATGAATTCTACTCTTTTTATCAAAAATGTATTTGTTGTGGTAAAATGGGCACTCATTTTGGACGCCCCCCGGCTGTAGGGACCTTATGCAGCAGAGAAGGACTGCCAGATGTTAAGTTTGGTAACTGTTGGGTTCTTTCTCATGTTTTCCAAAACTCAGCTGCTGGAACCTCTTTCATCTAATCAAAACCCTGTCAGCTGTCTTCATATTGTACCCATTGTTGCAAAAATAAGAAGAGATTTTTTTTTTTTTTTTTCATTATCAATATTATATTTTCGTAATGATAATAATAATAATAAAAACAAAATATGACATTGGTAAGGCCCTACATCCTTTTGAAAATAAATGCTCTAAGCGCACCTTCTCAAGACAAATGTTCTTAGTATGTGACTCATTAAATAGGCAATAAATGTTTGTGGAACATTCCTGTTACATGTCAAAACTGTAACATGGCAGTTGGGATCAACTGAATCTTGATACTCGTTATGCAGATTTGTCTCGGTATTTTTTTAAAAATATATATCTGTCATCTACTGAAATACTCTCTTTGAAGAGCTCATTTTGAAAAAGGTACTAAATCCATTTTTCATCCAGCTTCATTTTTTTTTGTATTTTTTTTTTTTACATTAATCTAATCATTTTTAGCACCTCTACACACTGTTACAAACAGAAACATGAATTTTCAATGGGAAGGGTGATTTCCGTTCGTTTCCAAAAGGTACTTAATCCACATTATTGTAGTCCCGTGTACTTGTTTTTACATATGAAAACGTTGGGGCTTCTTTCTAGGAAAACCATTTTCACGCACCGATTGTCAATGGAAGGAATGCCCGAAAAACGGGAGTTTTGTTGAATATACTGGAATTAAAAAAAATCGAGAAGATCATTTACTTAGTTACACAGGTTTTATGAGGGTTAATGTATATAAAACAAGATAAAACCTTGGGAAGAATATTTTTTTACCCCTAACCCTCGCGTTTTGAGCTTTAAAATCTCCCATTTTAGTCATTTTTGGGTCGTTTTTCTGTGTGAAAATGATATTTTGGTCAAACAGCAGTCACTAAAAGCTTTCTGTAAAATTCAGCAGCGCATCGATTTCCTAGTTACGCTGAGTGAAGTAAATATATTAATTTCTCTTTCCAATGATTTTAACTTCTTTGTGATTGGTCAATATTTTCCCCCGCGTTTTTGATATCATAAAAAAAAATATCATGATAAAATACTTCGATCCTGACTGCACAGCTTGCACTCTCCTTTTACACGGTCTTTATTCAGGGCATTGTTATCGCGATATCGACGGTCAGACGTAGAGAGAGTCTATACCCAGTACACACATTTCCCGTAAGATTCTTTCTGGTCGTTAGTGCACTGTAGTGGAACTGTGCGTGTTTGGTATAAAATAACACTGTCCTTTTTGATTGTTCACGTTTTCATATGTTGCATGTAAATAATGGGTAGTTGGCTGGGTTCGCCAGAGCACTAGTGAAAATTTGGAAACTTATGTACTCAATGCAATGTTTGATTGATTGATTGATTTTTTTTTTAACATGGTATCTATTTTAAGCTATATGAAATAGTACAACATGTTTCTTTTTAAATAAAAAATTGCTGAGATACATGGCAATTTAAATACTCTGTACTCGTATAGTAGTTTGAATCCAATTTGCATATCTTAGTTGTTCTTATGTCTGACAAACACGTTTCTGGTCTGACATAGCAACACACAAATATATGCAAAAAAGGAAATCGGGTTGGCATATTTTTTTTTTTTTTTTTTTTTTTTTTTTTTTTTTTTTTTTTTTTTTTTGTCAAGTGCCATTAATAATTGAGTAGTCTTGGAGCAAAACGTGAGCTTACATTTTCAGTTGAAAGGACAATTATGTTTTTTTTTTTTTCCTCTGAAGTTTTTTTATGGCCTTAATGGTGGTATCTGACATCGTGGAGACGTTTCAGCGACTTGAACACTCGGAGACATCCCCGATAATTTTGGTCTGTCTCAGAGATGTCTCTGAGAGGCTTTGAGATTTCCCCCGACTAGTATCAAAACCGTATCAAACCCGTCCCAAACTAGTCTCAAATCAGTCTTGTGACAAGTCCCTTGAGATAACACCATAGAGGTGGTACCTCACTTCGCGGCGACGTCTCCGCGATTCGGACACCCTTTATGGAGAGTTCTTACTTACATGACCATAAATATGCAAATATGGACCATTCATTGAACAACCGGTCTCAAGGCAACTCAAACTGGGCATATGAAAAGTGATGTTCTCAAATTTTATACAGGACTGAGCCCATCTGTATTTTGTGCCTTTGTCAATTCATTACTCATGACACTGTCAAGTGCAAATATACCGAATTTCAAAATTGATGTTCACGACCAAATTCTGGTTGTTTTAATGAGACTTCGTCTTGGCCTCATGCTTACAGACCTAGGAGCTAGATTTAACATATCAAAGACAACATCATGTATTAAACATATTTTGTACATGGTTAGCCATCATAGCAAAGTATGTTGAAACAAACTTAATCTTTTGGCCACCACGTGACACTTTACAGAGAATTCGTCCCGAAAGTTTTGCCACCAATACTTATAAAGCACTCTCTTGTATTGCTCCGAACGGGTTTGTGACATTCGTGTCAATTAGCTGTTTGGTGGACGGACGGGCAAGCGATACCTTTATATTCTAAACAGCATATTCCCAGCAAAAGTTAAACATGTTGATGAGATCTTGATTGTTTGTGCCGGTTTATGCAACCTTCAGCCACTTTTGAACGAGGATGAAGAAGAGATTCTCATGGACACAACTGCTGATTATTTGTTACATGAACAGTGATATTATCTTTACACGACAATGTAATTATCGAAATGTGGCTTTTTTATTCTAGATTTTATTTTAAGGTACAAAAAGTAATACTAGTATTGAAAAAATGCATTGTTAGTCATTTTTCTTGTTTATGCATGGAGAATCATCTGTGAAAAGTCAACCTACCAAAAATTCAAATTTGGTCAAACACGATGCTCTACATGTATCTTTAAAGTGAAATTATTGTTCTGGTCAGACATTGAAATGTGCCTGACGAACCAGTCCGTTTGAGGACAATATATCCCTACTTGCAACTCTATTAGTTCTCTTTTCCAAGTGTGACCAGGGACGTGAGAGGAGACCCTGGTGTGACAAACACCACAAACAAGACATCTATCTACAGACATCTGTTCCTTGACCTCTGTCCAAACAGTGGTCACCCAAGGTCACAGCGGGGGGCCACATTAAGATGTGTGTATCGATACATTTTTATTAGTTTTTTTATTCTCGTACTTTCCTTTGTCCGAGGTCGATTTTCTTCGTTCGAAATTGAAAACGAATTAACATTTGATTTTTAATATTATATGCCTTTGCAAACTTGAAAAAAATATCAAATACAATCATTTCATTCCGATGGGCCAACAACAGGCAGAGCTACTCTTACGTAATATCACAGCTGTTGTTTATCATTAACCCTGGCTCAACGTTCAGGCTATCCAGCAGATTTGAAAAGTTAGATAACAGGGATTACCTGGCCATGCAGGGTCGATAGTGCTTGGAAATGAATATATTGGAGTTTCAAACGAGGTTTTTTATAGGGGGGGGGGGGTATAGGACCGGAGTTCAGCTCTGGAACTCAGGTCGGCTTGCAAACGAGGAGTTGACGTAATGTGGAAGACACTGTCTAAAAGTGATTCGGAGAGTTTGATAACAGTTAACCAAAACATTATTTTGTGCTATGAGGTTTTGGAATAGGCAAAATGATAAGAAATTAACCTAATTCAGCTCCGAGTTCCCAGAAGGAAAAACCAGTTGAGACCAGTAAGAAATTCCAACTGGTTCCAGTTGAGTTATACTGGAACCAGTTAAATCTAACTGGTTCCAGTTGATTGTAGCTGGTCTCTTAGCCCCTATCGAGTAGCAATTTGCAGAAATTGACCCACACCAGTTCTAAATTCCAGTACACCAGTTGGTAACTGGTGTGTGAGTTTGATTTCCAGTAAGACCAGTTGGATTTTTATTTATTTATCGATTTGATTTAATTTTTTTTTTTTTTTAATATATAATGATTTTATTAGTTCATTTTTAGATTTTATGTAGACTAGATCCATTTTTCATTTTTCTTTTTTTTTTATACATTTTTTTTTTTAAGTTTATTATATTATCTTCTTCTTTTTTCTCCTTTCTTTTTTTTTTTTTTTTTTTTTTTTTTTTTTTTTTCTTTTTTTTTTCTTTTTTTTTTTTTTTTTTATTTTTTTTTTTTTATTTTTTATTTTTTTTTTTATTTATTTTATTTTTTTTTTTTTGGGGGGGTGGGTTGGGATGGATGTTGAATGTATGCCATTGTTTAAATTAGATAAAGGCAACAGGGCATAGACTAGATATAGGCGTATACCCATCATATACTGTGTCAGCCAATCAGCAGAGAGTATTTTTGAAATACCAGCATTACATCACTTGCACTCAGTTCAGTTTGGCGCATTTTTCTCTCAGTCTCACAAGCGGTTGATGTTAGATGCCGGGGGTTAGATGTTACCAGTTTACAGCTAATTTCCCTGCAAATATCCTGTTGATTGATGGAATGTAGATCTTGGATAAGTTATCAAGGTAAGAAATCATAAATTGAATAGTAGTATCCCATGTTAAGTAAAAACAAATAAGAAATAAATGATCCATCTATCGCTGAATCTCACATGTGTATTGCATGTGCCCACATATAGTTTTTTTTAATGTGGGTGTTTATAACATGTTGCAGGTAGCATGCAGAATCGATGCCGTTGGCCAATATATGACCTATTAATATGGTTTTGTAGTTTGTACATGAATTAATTTGTGTGTGTCTCTGAATATATTATGATTTTACAAAGTGATACTTTGAAAATTTCAAATAATAATATCAAGTAAATATTGCAATTTGTGAAAATCGATCAGTTTTTTCTTACTGAATTGATTTTTTTTTTGTAGAACATTTCTCTGTTTCTCCTCTCTCAGTTGATGAGTTGAGCTAACAAGAGGCCAAGCTCAACATGATAATCAGAAAAATCAGAGATACTTATATTTAACGAAAAGAAATGTTCAGTGGCGGATCCAGGATTTCAGGATGGGGGGGGGGGCACCGGCAAAATTTTCAAATTTTAACAAAATACCAGTACGGTCAATGAGTGGTTATCAAATTATAAATTATAGGGACCGCGCGTCCCCTGCGCCCCCGCCTAAATCTGTCACTGAATGTTTGATTGGTTTTGCTGGCACGCGTCATTCAATTTTGAATATTTAGATTCTACACCAGTGCGCTGGTCACAACACGTTGTATGTGCAACGTGCAACTGTCTACGACGGATTTCTTAGAGTTAGAATTCTAGTTTCTTTTCAGATACACACATTGCAGGTACGACATGCAGGAGGTTAAATTACAAATTGGCCCACGACAGCTATAGCCCTATGCAAGGCAGCTATGTTACGCGGTGGTCACAACGAGGCGTAGGCTACGGGATACCTGCATGCTGTTAACATCACACGCATGGCATGCATGTTGCAATTTTTCTTGCATGTAGACATTGTGGGCCAATTTCTGTGATTCCCAAATTTTCTGTTGTAAAGGTATTATAAAAACTTCCTATGTGTCGTACCTCCGACCTACCTGCAGGTACGTGTGATGCAGATTTTTTCTACGAAATCTGTCATAGAGAGTTACATGCTGTACTTTTATATTATTTTCTATTATATATTTTTGAAAATAAATGGAAAGTAAATGTAATCTGAAAACATTTTTTTTCCTGGTTATTTTGGGATTTTATTTTTTCTTCAGGTATTGTAAAAGTTGATGAGGTTTTTTGTGTGTATAACTACATCATTTTAATTAATTCATATTTGTACATTTATACAGAATTGACTGCTCTATCCTGCATCCAAAATCGAGAATGGCTCACATTTACTTCATCGAAGCCTGTAGCTGTACTAAAACAACACGTGTTTCCTGAGACAGAGGCAAGGAAATTATCAATGTAGGCCTGATTGTGTACCTGCAATCATGGTACATAACAGGTAAATGATTAATATGGGTAACATCCACATCCCCTTGTACTTGTACTTGTTTGCATTTTTACGTCAGCCACCTGTAAGTTTTATATGGTTTTCTTTTAAAATAAATTATAAATATTATTTTTTGTTTCAATATGGGGTTTTAGAAAATAGAGAGAACAGTATGTGTGCTAAGAATCATCATGTAACTTTTCCATATAAAAATAAGAATATGATACAGAAGATATCTTACTCTTTGAGGTGTACAGAAAACTGATAATTGATGTAGGGCTAATAATACATTTGTAGGAATCACACTATTTTGTTTATAATTACATCATTTTAATTAATTCATATTTGTACATTTATACAGACTTGGCTGCTCTATCGTGCATCCAAAATCGACAGCGGCTAACATTTACTTCATCGAAGCCTGTAGCTGTACTATAACAACATGTGATTCCTGAGACAGAGGTAAGGAAATTATCAATGAGTTGAGAAATAGTTGATTGATTGTGTACATGTAGTCATGGTACATAACAGGCAGTGGCGAATCCAGACGGGGGTGCAGGGGACGCGCCCCCTATAATTTGAAAACCTTTCATTGACCGTACATGTTAAAATCCAAGGATGCCGCCCCCTCCCTCCCCCTATCCTGAAGTCCTGGATCCGCCACTGCCAGGTAAAAAATTGATATGGGTAAAATCAACACCCCCATGTACTGGTTTATGTGCATGTGTTTAAAGTATCATTTTTATAAATCTCCTTCAATATGGGGTTTTAGAAAATAAAACGAACAGTAAGTGTGCGAAAAATTATCATTTATCCTTTCCATATAGAAAAAAGAATCTGATACGGAAGACATGTAACTCTTTGAGTTGTGCAGAAAATTGTTAATTGATGTACATGTAGGGCTTATGATACATTTGTAGGAATCACACTATTTTGTTTTGAAGTTCTTTTTTTTTTTTTTTTTTAACACCATTGACTACATGTAAATACTATTTGTTTTATTTCCATCTTCCCCCTTTGCTTTAGGTGGCTACTATTATTTGAAACTAGAAGGGACTATCTGAAGTTAAATTTGGCGGAGAAAAAACCTTTAGCTCATGTTGATGTTCAACGATGTTTGCAGATTCTGAGCAGAATTACCATCCAGTATTTGATATCTCTCCAAAGTATTGCCACATGGATTTTCTCATTTAACCTATAAATCTACATGGCTAGATGTATTTAGCCAATATACATCAATCTGCACACATTAAAATCATAGTGTGGAAACAATTCTTATTGATTGAACATGACATAATACTTTTAGAAATAATGATATATTATTACAGCCTTTGTTTAATACCTGATATGGCTGCAACAAGGAGACAATTATATTCCGCTTGATCGGCTGCTTCATTCATTCGAAGACAGAGAAATGGCTTAGTATTGGCTTGACTCCTACATTTACATTGGGAATCGCTTTCAGTGTGTGTTGGTGCAATGGTAATTTAACTTTGAAGCAAATCGTCACATATACTAAGTAGTGTCCCTTCTGTAATCATTTGCTGGCTCATCATTGAAATTCTTTACAAAAAACTATGAATATCAACTTAGTGAACCCAGATCATCAAACTTCTCTCCTTCAAGTACATGTATGTACAGGAGACACACTCCTGGGTGGTCACTGGTGCCTCCATTTCTTAATTTTTATTGTACAGTACCACCGTACCTTGTATTGAGTATGTTTTTGATGCATTTATTCTGTTCTTACATGTGTAGAACGTTCTGATCATTATATTGTAAAATTCAGCTTTTTGTGTACGTATTGCCATAATGGACGTGCTTGGGTTCTTATAAGAAGCCCCTATTACAATGAATATGTATTACACAAATTTGAAGACTTGAATCCTGATATAATCTATCAAGGCTCATGACAAACCAGGACTCCAGATTTCATGAACATACTTTAATAGCATAATTTTTTGCACAGGTCTGTTTAAATTTTAAGGTTGTCAAGTCTTTTCATGTAAATTTGGCTGAAACATGTACCGGGTAGTCATGTGATGTAATGATGATAGATCGGTTGGACATCCTTGTACTATTTTCCTTTAACCACTTGGCTGCAGACCACGTAATATTACGTGCTTGCCATTTGTACACTGTGCGCGGACCACGTAATATTAGGTGCTCATGCTATTGTCTTGAGCTTTGTCTGCTTTGACACACCTGCGCCACGCTTGTCATACCCGTACTGTGCAACTAGCACCATGCAGCAGTCAAGTGGTTAAAATGTTTGGGATGGGAGGGGGTGCAGATATTGTTCCAAGATTTACTTTCAATGCTGTAAACTGTTTTGATCCCTATAATATCAAAGTTCACAAAAGTTATCTCTTAAATATACCTTGATAACTAATAATATGATAAAATCAATCTTCTTTGTGTAATACAATTATAATTCTATTGTGATTATTTCCAGTAATCAAATGTCTATACCACTATTTTTTTTTTTATTCTGGGAATACTGGAAATATTTGTAGTACATTATTTTTTCAAGGACATGTGCACATGTTTGATATATGTTATCATAGGAGTAGACTCTTTCAACAACTATGTTCAGTAATCTTTTTAACACAAATTATTTATATTGATGCATATGTGTATTTTTGTTGGCCTTAGTCAAAGGTATAGATTAACTGCAATATGATAGAAATTTGGACTTACAACTTTATAATTGCCACACGACATATAACTGAATCCTTGTGAATCATGAAAATAATAAATCAGAACTAAAGTAATAATTTAAACTGTCCTATTTCATTTATAATTTTACATTGCCAAATAATATTGCATTCTGTTTTGCATATAATATAAATAAAGGATTGTAACCTTGATCATATTAATACTTTTTAACATCAATTCATTATTTGAATATATTGTAGAACATTGCGTGAAATTGAATGTGCGTGTATGTTTGATTGTATCGATAACTAGTGTGGGTAGGTGTTTTTTAGCGTGCCTGGTTATTTCAAGTGCATAATATAGACCATGTATTCAAGGTGATTTTTAACTGGTGGGAAAGTTGTCCCAGTTCAAATGTTACTGGTCCAGTTGAATTTGACCAGTTGAATTCTTACTGGTCCAGTTGAATTGTTACTAGTCCAGTTGAATTGTTACTGGTCCAGTTGGAATGTTACTCGTCCAGTTGAATTGTTACTAGTCCAGTTGAATTGTTACTGGTCCAGTTGAATTTGACCAGTTGAACTGTTACTGGTCTGGACCAGTAACAATTCAACTGGTCAAATCCAACTGGTCTGGACCAGTAATAATTCAACTGGTCAAATCCAACTGGTCTGGACCAGTAACAATTCAACTGGTCAAATCCAACTGGACCAATTTATTTTCAACTGGACCAGTAACAATCCAACTGGACCAGTTTTCACTTTCCAGGGTACACCAGTTGGCTTCAACTGGTTCAACTGGTCTGATTTCAACTGGTTTTTCCTTCTTGGTTACATGCACTTACACAGAAATGCATGTATGGGGCAACACTAAATGTTTGGGACCTAAACATATCAGATGTTTGTTGGCATACATGTATTTTTGTTCATATTATGCATATTAGAGCATTTAAAGAGCAATATTTTATTGTGGGGCTTTCTATTATGATATTCTCCTTCAATAGCATGAAAATAAAATAAAATCTCTCAACAACTTTCTTTATCTTTTTTACAGTCCACCCGCACCGCTTCAAAATCGCTCGTATTTATACAAGTCGTATTCATGAGTTTGTGTGTTTGAATGCGTAATTAGCAGCTTGTACCCCTGTCTTTGTGCGGTTATAATTCTGCATAAAAATGAAAATTTGACATAAAATTTTCGGCATTAATAAATCATACTATCAAAATATATATTCCTTAATAAAAAAGAAAATATGTCTTTCAAAATAAACAGAACACAAAAAGAAAGTTCCCCCTATTTCAGATATCAATAATTTTTGAACCAGGAGGGAATTTTAAAAATCTAATTGTATATCCATGTAGGGAATTTAATTACCTACAATAGGAAGGAATTTTAGGAAAAATCATGAAGTCATGCTTCAGTGAGCAATGGTTGAATGCAAATATGTAAATTTTTGAAGTTCGCAAGCCTAAAATGGCAACTTTGATTCAATGATAACGGACCCATTTTCAGATTTTAAACATTTTACATGTCAGAATGTATGCAAAACGTGCTTCCCAATTATACGGAAAAGAAATTTGCGTCAAATTTCACGGTTGAGTGAACATGCAGCAAAAATTGCCCAAACCGCAATTGTTACTTCTTTGCCATGGTATATTCGATCAAATATGATGGAATTCCTTTTGCGGCAGTGTATGCAAGCAATATCCTTTCATTCACGGTTGAATGAACCCATGGAACAACCAAAAAATAGGCCATTTTAGAATTACGAAGAGTCATTGTAGTAATTTTATGCACTAGAAAGCATGTCGATAACATTTTTTGGCTTGTATTTATATTCTTTGGGCATGTGTCAATGATCCTATGGCATTTATTTACAAATTTATGCTTCAGTGAGCACGTGAGACTGGAAAAGCCGTTTTCTCACGTACGGACTTAAATTCAAATTCTTACTTTGATTAGATATAACAATTATTTTTAGGGAGTACTGTTGATTTTATTTTCATAAAAATCGCGATGTTTCACGCCTCAGTGGGCACAAGATACAAGAAAATCATGAAAATGAGAAGAAAGTTTGGGGCTTCTTCATGGTTCAGTGACTTTTCGAATACGTAATTTGAATAAAGATCATGTTAGTTAGAGACCAGTTGAAGCTATGTGCAAAGTTTTATAAAATAATTTACAGTCAAACGGACAAAAACCGACAATTAAAATATGCCAAATTTCACTTTTGTTAAACTTTTGTTAAACCTCTGTACATAAAGTCAATGGAGGAGAAAATCAATACCTGACAAATGTGAAATTTGGCTAATTTCATTGATGATTATTGTTAATTTTACTGTGAGTTATGTCACGAAACTTGGCACACAGCTTCAAATAATCTGTAACTAACATGATCTTGATTAAAATTACGTATTCGAAAAGTCACTGAACCATAACGAAGCACCAAACTTTCTTCTCATTTGCATCATGTTCTTGTATCTTGTGTCCACTGAGGCGTGAAACATCGCGATTTTTTGTGAAAATAAAATCAAAAGTACTCCCCGAAAAGAATTGTTACATTCAATCACAGTAAGAATTTGAATTTTAGTCCATACGTGAGAAAATGGCTTTTCCAGTCTCACGTGCTCACTGAAGCATGAATTTGTAAATAAATGCCATAGGATCATTGACACATGCCCACAGAATATAAATACAACCCCAAAAATGTTATTGAGATGCTTTCTAGTGCATGAAACTACTGCAATGCATTTTCGTAATTCTAAAATGGCCTATTTTTTTAGTTGTTTGATGGGTTCATTCAACCGTGAATGAATGGATATTGGTTGCATACACTTCCACAACAGGAATTCCCTCGTGTTTGATAGATTATACCAGGGCAAAGAAGTAAAAATCGCAGTTTGGGCAATTTTTGCTGCATGCTCACTCAACCGTAAAATTTGACACAAATTTCGTTTCCGTATATTGGGAAGCACGTTTTACATACATTCTGACTTGTAAAATGTTTAAAATTTGAAAATGGGTCCGTTATCATTAAAATAATCAAAGTTGCCATTTTAGGCTTGCGAACTTCAACAAATGACATTTTCGCATTCAACCATTGCTCGCTGAAGCATGACTTGATGATTTTTCCTAAAATTCGCTCCCATTGTACTTAATTAAATTCCCTACATGGACATATAACTAGATTTTTTAAAATTCCTCCTGGTTCAAAAATTATTGATATCTGAAATAGGGGGAACTTTCTTTTTGTGTTGTGTTTAGTAGAAATTGTGGGATATATTTTGCGTTAAAATCCGTTTGGGATTTTTTTTGAATAGGTAGCCACAAATATGCTTTATTTTAAATGATTCGACGATGAAATAGGTTCATAATCTTCAGCAATTCTTTAGCTTTAAAAAAAATACACCGAACATAGTATTTCAAGTTTTATACCAGTCAGGAGCTAGCTAAATATGCAGTAAATACAAAATTGCTTCAATTACTGCGATCTGATTGACTGGTCTGATTTTGAGTGTGATTTGTTTGGCTGATGCGAATTTTACCACGCACCAAAAGATCACTGCGCGGTCAGGTAACGGCTCCCACATGTCTCAAAATCCCCGCTCGCATCAATCCTTGATTCAAGCAGCCAATCAGAAAGCCGCATTTTTTGTATTTTGGACTTGTTATATATGTTGCTAGCTCCTAACTGGTATAAAAAAGTAAAGGATATTAAAAGTTACTACGTTTTGAAGCTAAGATTTCATTTTTTTCCAAATATGTAATTTTCTTTTGGAATCATGCAAAAATAACTACTTTTCTTGTCACTTATACCGAACTGATCATATGTTTTTGTTCCATATATCTTTCACCAATACTTTTACAATATTCAGATATGATAAACTACCATAAAATGTGCATGATAGGTAGGTTTAGAATTTCTTCCTTCTAAATATGTAAGTATCAGGAAATTCCGTTCACAAAATCAAAATCTACAAGAGTTGCAAAATCTCTGTTTTAGCCCGCACAGGTCCGCACATCTCCGCAGAGTGTAGATAGAGGACTGAGAGGGTTGTATAAGGTCATGTGTCACAAGCATGACAAGGTGGGGTATAGTAAAAGGGTGGAGGCGTTACATTTTGGAGGGAAAATTATCACATTTTTTCACATAGCATGAGACTGATGTACAGTCATAAGCTGTGCAATAATTCATATTGTAGATAATTTATCAGGCTACATGTCTGTGAAGTTTCAGCTTCGATATACTCATAGTTTTAATACAAAGATACGTTTGCTGCGTTATATCTTTGCAGCCAATTGGTCTTATGGGTTGAGTGATATATCATTATTTTGGGAATTTATATGGTTCTAGATGAATGTGAAGCAGACTTTTCAAACGTCATTTAATCAATTAATTAATCAATAAAACATACTTCATATACACATCCTCATAGACAATGCATTGTAGGCATCAAAAATTGTCACATGCTTTTTTTATAGCAATAATTGTTATTTTTCGCCATTTTCTTTGCATGCATGTAAATACACAATTAAGTGGAAACATATTTCTTGCAATAGATTTTGTTTCAGTTTTAATCCAAGTGTAAAAGACAGGATTACTGCCCGAATTTTTGCACTATATTTTCTTCTTTTTTGACACCCTGTAGCGCGGTTAGAAAAAATAATTTTGTATTACAAGTTTATATTTTTTAGAAGCATAGCGTCTTATTAACACAATCCAATATGATTCAATTCATTTGGTGAAAAGATTAAGAAATTATTCGCCGGTAAAATTGTGAAGTTTTTCAAAACATTTTTCCTGTAAAACTCTGAATAGCTTTTATGACACACCTTATACAGGCACAAACATATGTTAATCATCTTCATTTCAATATATATATATCATTTTATACATGTCTGACTTACTACTAAGAAACTAGAGATGTTTGATTGTGACAATGTACATTTCTACTATTTTTTGGACATGTAACGCATTTTCCACCCAACTCATGACATGCGGCCATAAATTTCGCACTTTTGGCCCATTATCGCTAACGGTGCCGTCGGACTGTATACTTACCACTACACTAGATTCCCTTTAACATACATTCAGCACTTTACCACATACACTGTAAACATAAATTAGTCATTGGTGCTTATAAATTAGTCAAAACGACTAATTTATATTAGTCCAGTCTCAGTGACTTAATTACCTCAGTCAGGACTAGTTTAGGTAAGTCATTTTGACCAATATAAACAAGACATTTAACCAATTTACATTGGTCAAATGACTAACAAATGACATATAGGCCTACAAATGATTTATTTATGGTCAGAGGCTAGGCGTACGGTGTACGTAACAGTGATTCGCGGTCAAACCACACGGACACATGCCGACATGGTAAAAACAAAACGACATTGAATGCAACGTCTAAGAATTAGATCCATCTCAGGATATCGTTGAAAATGATTTTAAAGACCAAGGTAAGTTTATGTCATATTCTATTTTTAACGCGAATCCCGAACATAGAAGAAATGTTGATGTTAAATTATTATTGTAGCCCCATATGCTCAATTCCACGTTAGTTGTATGCTTATATCATGGAATACTAGTAATTTGTAGTTGCAGAACACGCTCTATACTCGGATGGTGTGCTGAATGATTATAGTTATATGATGATCGATAATTAGTTTCATTGAATATATTCATGTAAAGAATCAAAGGAAAGAGTTCCTCTTGCGACAGCCACTCAAAAAAAAATAAAAATAAATAGATAAATAAATAAATAAAATAAATCAATCGATAACAACACCCCTGTGCGCATGCGTCTCTATAATTTATTGGACGTCAACCTTTTGCTATTCAAAATTTATTCAAAAATAAAAAAAAAATCCTCGGCAGTGCGCAAGCCGTCTCGTTGGTGTAGTGGTGTGAGAGTAAGACAGTGACGCTGGTGACTCGGGTTCGACTCCCGCTATTCCTCTTGTGTTTTTTTTTACTTTTTTTTAATATTAAAATATATATATTTTTTCATATAACCCTTACCATATCCCTAACCCTAGTCTATGTTTAAAATATTAATAGAAACAATTTCCACATGTTTATTTTTCGATTTGGGTAGCTGTCGCAAAAGGAACTCTTGCCGAATCGAATTTTAATTTGTAAAAGATGAGGTGGTGCAGCCCCCCCCCCCAAAAAAAAAAAAAAAAAAAAAATGAAATAAATAAAAACATTTTTTATTTAACATTTATTTTTCATTATTTTTTCATGCAGAATGCCAGACATCTCCATGGTATCTACAACATCTCTATCACACTCAACATAGCACAGCAAAAGTGTCAACCACAGAGGAAGCTTCGCAAACAGAAGTATCACTCAAACACTTTGCATCTATCCTACGAAGACAGACAGCTGACAGACCCATCGGCTTTCACGCGCTCCAGATTCATAGAATGTGTTTCCTCGTCAGACGATCCCTGCTTCTTTTATACCTGTGAGTTGTTTTTATGATTGTTCACATCTTTTGCAATAATGTATTATCATGAGCAATGTATACACTACATAACAATATTTCCTATTATTTTAATCTATAACATAATATATTTTCCCCCTTTTACATGGTTGAAGGTGATCATGCTGAGCTATTTGTTCAACTTTCTGAAAGAGAAAGCATCAAAATGAGGTACTGGAATGGATTCAAAACACCAAAAGCTAGATGTGAGGTATTTTCACTTCATGTTCTATAATTCTGTACTGGAATCTGTACATGAAAATCATTTTTTAATAACAATCTCACCTTTTAGGGGGAGTGTATTTTAAATATTGGATTAAATGGATTATTTCGCCAAATGAATGTCAACATTTCTTTAAAGGAGAATTGTCCCTTTGTAGATAGTTGGCTTACTGTGGATCCAGAAAAATCAAATAAGCACATCAGTGAAGATTTGGTGAAAATCAGATAAATGTTAAGAAAGTTATGAGTATTTGAATATTGAGATCTCTAATGACATAGGAAATCTCCCATTGGCAACGCGGTCACCATTTGTGATGTCACGAAGGGAGAACTCCCCATATGGTGTGCACAAAAACTATTCACAATGTCTCTTTATTTTCATTCTAATGAGAGAACAGCTTTTCTTTTCATGATATATTATGACTTTCATATATTTACAAGTCATCCCATAAAAAGATTCTTTATTCTCCCTCTAGAATCAAGAAAAAAGAGGATTTTAGTACAATGTGTACAACAGATATGGGAAAGATCTCCCTGCATTACATCACACATCATGGTCGCGTTGCCAATTGGAGGATCTTCATATTATAAGTGATCTCAAAATCTAAAAATTCATATCTCTCTTATTCATTGCCTGATTTTTCTTAAACTTTCCCAATATGTTTTGGGGGTTTGTCTCCATTCACTGAAGCTAAATTTCTCTGAGGGGATAATTCCCCTTTAATTAGAGCTTTGCAATATTATTGTCATTGCAGGGTCAATTTACTTATATATTAGCTTATAGTACATTATGTCTCATATTTTTATGTTTGGAATTAAGACACCTTTCCAATATGATGTGGTCATGTCTACTTGAAAGAGACTCAACAACTGCTTGAACGCCTTTTTAAAACACAATTTGTACCATTTTAAACTGATTTTTTTAAAATGATTTTTTAAGTTATGAATGTTATGTTATAATTGTTAATGTCACATATATTGCAACACTGAATTCACCTGGCTGGATAATAGGTTAGAGCGGTCCCCAGAATGTAGTTATTTAGTTAACTTTGCCCAAGGCCTGGCAGCCCAGCCAGGTGAAAACAGTGTCTTAATATGTTTGTGTTCTTTAATAATATGTTTTTATATGGAATCAATTTTGTTTATATTGTATGTCATCTTTCTGCCGAATGGAATAATAATAATAATAATAATAATAATAATAATAATAATAGTAATAACTAATTTTAATGACTATTTTAATAATTTAGTAAATTTGAAAATCAAATGAATTCATGTAAGGAATAAAGATCATGATTAGAGAGACAAATATTTCAATTATTAT
Source organism: Paracentrotus lividus (assembly GCA_940671915.1). Classification (NCBI taxonomy): domain Eukaryota; kingdom Metazoa; phylum Echinodermata; class Echinoidea; order Camarodonta; family Echinidae; genus Paracentrotus; species Paracentrotus lividus. Next base: position 807,000 of record CALNVZ010000008.1, read on the forward strand.
ATAGTTGCCCTTCCAGGGATTTTATAACGCCTGTCTAATAATTCTTTTTATTTTAATGGCCTTATTTTTCAGGAACATCGTTCAAGGATATTCACTGTGTATGAAGAATTCATTATGACACTTTTCCGTCTTCGACGTGGTTTTACAAATCGTGGACTGGCAGATACATTTGGAATTGGAACATTTTGAAATTTTCTGGACCTTAAACTGCGACCACTTCTCATCAAATGGCCAACAAAGGAACAAATTAGGGAAAGTCTTCCGAAGAGTTTTAGATATTTCAAGAACACTAGAACAATTATAGAGTGTACTGAAATATTAAACCCCATCGACGCCTTGTTCTAAGAGAATAACTTGGTCATCTTATAAACATCACAATACTCCCAAGCTCTTAGTTGCAACATTTCCAAGGGGTACCTTCATTTTTCTCTCTCAGTTTTGGAGGTAGTGTATCAGATTAAAAGATCACACAATAATCTGGTTGCTTGAACCACATTGAACATGGCGATGGCGTCATGGCTGATCGTTGTTTTCTCATAAGAGCAAAAAGGGGGAGCAACACTAAAACATACCACCATTTGTACATTGGAAGCAACTCAACACACACGCCACAGTCAAGATAGGTCGCATTGAATCAGCAAGGATTCATGTTGAACGTGCTATCGGACGTTTTAAGACTTTCTCAGAGTATTGATTTTTGTTGAGCTGGGGGAATATTTGCTATTTGTTATTGCTGAAATTTCCAAGACAAGCTGAACTTCAGATACATGCTATTTCCTGCATTTCTATTTTTTTTTTTGTTTTTTTTTTGTTCTATTCTGCATAATGTTCTTGTATTCAAACCTTTATATTACACTATACCACGTACTTTACCTTGTTTGAATGTATTGCATGCAGTGAAATGCAACATGTCATGTATACATGTACATATTCAAAGCAATACGTATACATAATTATTATATTATTTGAAGTGAAGGTGATGATTGGGCATTTCTTCATTGAAATTTGTATTAGACTTTTCCATTCTTCTCCATCCTGGTCTCTCTCTCCCTCTGTTCTCCCCTCTTGTTCTCCTTTCACTTTTACTCTTACTCTGTGTCTTCCTCACCCCCTCACTCTCTTCCTCCTATGCTATTTAAGTGTATTGGCCTCACAAATCTGCCTTTTAGTACAGTAATAACACTATAATGTCTTGACAGGCTATTTACTATGTAATCCTCATTACAACAATTCAGAGTATCTGCTATCATGATAATGTTAACTATTATGCTATATATTTTTATAATTTATGTTGTACTATGTAAAAATGAAATTTTGTAAATATGTTTTATCGAGTTAAAAGTATAGACCATTATTATTATTATTATTATTATTATTATTATTATTATTATTATTATTATTATTATTATTATCATTATTATTATTATTATTATTATTATTATTATTATTATTATTATCATTATTATTATTATTATTATTATTATTATTATTATGTATAGCCCGATTATGTTGAAATAGATCTGTTTTAAATCAAGAAGAGATTTAGTTTATTCATTTCTTTTATTTTGACATAAAATATGGCCTTAAAATGATGACCAGCTAAAATAAGTCATTTGACTTAAATTTGGCTTTGTCTGACTAATTAATTCTAGTCATCTGACTAAATCTAAAAGTGTCTGAAATGACTAAACTTTAGTCATTTGACTAATTAATTCTAGTCATCTGACTAAATCTAAAAGTGTCTGAAATGACTAAACTTTAGTCACTTGACTAATTAATTCTAGTCATCTGACTAAATTCAAAAGTGTCTGAAATGACTAAACTTTAGTCATTTGACTAATTAATTCTAGTCATCTGACTTAATCCAAAAGTGTCTGAAATGACTAAACGTTAGTCATCTGACTAATTAATTCTAGTCATTTCAGACATATGCCAGGACTAATTTTTATTAGTCAAAATGACTAATTTATGTTTACAGTGTAACTACTAAAGTGTGGTCTTGTACATTATTCGAGGAATTTTCTATAAGTTTAGAAATGAATGCATAGTGCTAAAAATGAGTCTCCATAAAATTGATTGAATTGATCAAGATATAAAACAAATAAATTCTATGAACTGCATTCCCATTGTCAATTGTTTTATTCCCTTTTTTGTGTCTTTTTCCCCCTTCAAATTCTACGACTAGACTTAACCCTAATACTCCCGGGATATTTCGAACGTTGTCATTCGGGGGGGGGGGCATTATGGCCCCCCTGAAGGCAGGCTCACACGATGCGACTTGCTGCGGTGCGATTTTTCAGGAAAACTTTAATGATATTTTATACAAACCTTCAAACAAATTCATTCTGTCTAAAGTAGTAGGTATTCTTATGAATATCAAAATTGAATTTCAAGGTGATTGCGAACCCCCTTCTCTGTATAAAATCAAATTGTTTCCAAATCGCATTGACGTCACTGCGGTCTTGCGATTTTAAGGTAATTTGACCTTTAATCCTAATGAAAAGCTCGCATTGGAACACAATTTCGAGTACATTGTTCCTTTATACTTTTTACCTCTCATAAGATAACTTTGCATGTTTCAAATGTCGTATCATAATGCAAACTACCATTTGTTTAAAAAAAATCGCACCGCAGCAAGTCGCATCGTGTGTGCGCGCCTTTAAGATCTCGGCCGCAGATCATGCGATCGCGGCGAAAATCAATAGGAATCAGCTTGCATTTGAACGACAGGGCCCTTTAAAGGGAT
>CALNVZ010000008.1:809845-824361 GCA_940671915.1 Paracentrotus lividus
GAGAGGAGATAAAATCATATTTTACAAAGTATGTTTGTTGAAGAATATTTTAAAACGTATTTTGATGACTTTTGCGCAACGTTTGATGTGTGCTTAAAATGTTTTAAAATAATATTTAAAAACATTGTTTTAATAGTAAATGTTCACATTATAATAAATGTTTTGAAAATGTTTTTGTGTTTTTCTTCAAAAATTTTTTTGATATCATTAAACATTCCGAAGGAATATTAAAAATGATATTTATTAACATTTGGAAGACATGTTTTAATAAGTTATAGATTAGCGACAAAAACATTGTGTGCTAACATTGTAAAAATGTTTTTGTAATGTTAAAACGATAAAAGAACCAACGTTTTATTAACGTTCGTTTTGCTAATGTTATTGCAAAATGTATTTTGGAAAACATTTCTGAGACCTTTTGAAAATGTTATGATAACGTTATGTGTTAGCTGGGTTCACAGATATGTTTCTTCAAAACAACCAAATGCAAACTGTTTCTCAATTGCATTTTTATGGAGAATAACGTGATCATAAGAAATGATCAGAGTCATTCTGGGAGAGTCAAGGATAGACAAAACAATTGCTGGTATAGGCCAGAAATAGCGCGCGCCTTTTACAGCTGTTTAAGCGGTGCCTTTGTGAGACAACGACATGTGAAATTTACCTCTGTAAAGAAACCGAAAATGCGCACAGCCAGTGAATCTACAACCGTGGAGTAACGCGCAATAAGCGTGGGAACGCCGTGTGCAAGATTGTCTCACTTTCGACTTTATCTCCGCTCGGAGAAGTCCTTTTTCGAGAAGGCTCTACAATTGAGTATACAGATAAGTCTAAATAACGAGAGGAAATCCCAGTAAATCGAAAGATGGGAAAGCGGAAATCAAGCCAGAGCCGGGTGGCCCGCCAACCAAAGATTGCTAGGCCTAGACAGTCAACAAGATTAAGGCAGTCTAGCAACGACACCACTCAAGACGTACTCGGCACCTCAACTCCCCGGCGGGCGGGGCGGCCAAAACGGGCGAGGCACTCGAGCGGTAACCCCAGCAAGTGACGCTTAGCCACCACCAGCATAAACCCGGCTCCGGAGACTGACGGACCACAATACCGTGGAAACGAGACAACTGGAGCGAACCAGTCATCAAGCCAGCCGCCTTCACAAGCACAGCCAATACAAGGTGAGGTAGACGTAGCTATGCAATCACATCTACCAGAAATATCACAATCTAGTGAAACAACAAGACATAGATCTAACAATCTTGAAAGTGAGAGGGAAAGCAACTTAGTGGTTCCTTCCCATCGATTGTACCAAACACCGGTAGCCTACACGCTGGCTTTCAATTACAAACTACACACAACGAGAGTGACACTAGGCCTAGAGTTAGTCATAGTTTGAGGGATAATGAAGCCCATCCTCCCACACGGACAGGCAGTGTCGGGCAACCGACTCAGTCAGGCGCTACTGCCTGGGATACAAGGGGGGAGCACAGTGGTGCATACACATATAACACAGATCAGTCGCCCTTGTTTCCGGTCACTGATAGACTGGGGACTAAAGTACACCACAACATGAAGGAAAAAATAGGGAGAGGGCAATATGTAGATTTCAACATACTTCTTGAGACACAAAACATAGCAACACAATCAATGCCAGAGGCAGTAGACGAACAAGCCCCTAACCTAGCAATATCTCACGAAGGGGGAAGGTTAGTGCTGAAACCCGATACCTCTAACAAAAATAAAATCGTGTCCATTGAACGGTGGACCGATGCATTTCTTGTATATACCTGTATTTATCTAGAAGCCAATCCAACTCGCTCACATGAGCTTCTGAAATATGGGCAACGAATCCGATCTGCTGCCTCTCGGTACTATGGGTATGGTTGGAGAGACTACGATATCGAATTTAGACATCGCATGCACAGAAAAGGCGGGTTGTGGTCATCAATAGATGGGGAATTGTGGCTCCTTCACGTAATAGGTGGGGCATCTCCGCGAAACATGCGGATGCAAGACCACCCCAAAACCCAACAGGGCAGTCCATAGCAGAGGGATCACAGCGGTCATACCAGAGTGCTGTATACTCATTTCAAGAGTTTCAATTGAAGAGACAACTGAATACATCATGGCCTGCAACAACTACACAGGTTATGGCATTAATGGGAAATCATCATCAACCATCACAAAGCATGTCGCAGCGTTATCATATTTACACAATAGACAGATCTATGGTAGACAGTAGAAGACCCATGACTTGGGAACTTTTAGAGACAATCATACCAACATTATACCTTGTATGCTACTCTAATTACGAATCAATGATGTTTCACGCATCATATTTATTAGCATTTTTGGGGTTTTTGAGAGTGGGAGAATTCACGATTCAAAGGAAGGGCGATGACTTAAACAAGGTCATAGCGAGGGATGACATCAAATTTTGCAGTGGCCCTAAGGGAAGCCTGCTAGTACGTATTAGGTTCTCAAAAACCGACCAACACGGGCAAGGAACCACGATCAATATCGGTGGCAATGGGACAGATGAAAAGTGCCCAGTGAAAGCCATGAAAGCATACCTCCGTGTAAGACCTGATATAGATGGTCCGTTATTCTGTCATTGTGATGGGGCCCCTGTAACTAGGTCAATTTAGTTCAGTTCTGAAGAAAACCCTACAGCACAACGGGTACAGTGGTAGCCAGTATGGCACACACTCCTTTCGAATCGGAGCGGCAACCACATCGGCCCTGAAAACAGATAATGGCAATGGGAAGGTGGTGCAGCTCTGTATACATGCATTATATCCGCTAAATATCAGGTGCAACTTACAATTGATAGGAATAAACGTTATCATAAACATAATAATAATAATAATAAGGATAATAATAATGATAACTTTATATAGAGCATAATATGTTACGATATCAACGCGCTCCACATAAATTATACAATATTAATTCCCAACAAGGCCACAACATTACATTAATAGAGATCACTAGGACAAATTGGAATTAAATTACTAACGAGCAAACGGGAAGGCAGTAATAATTCTACACAATTATTTAACCTAATTCGTTATAATACAATTAAAGTTGAACACGACACAAAGTATACAATGTGCAAATCAATTATGTGAAGTGCTATTCATGTTAAAAACCAGAATGGGGCTGGAGGATCAACCAGGAGTTACTATCCTGATTAGACTCCCCCAATCATTAATATTGTCGTAACCCCCATCGCAGCTAGGTTTTACATGTAACACAGAGGAACGATCATTCCTTCCTTTTTCTTTTAATGGAAACCTATAATAACATACTTTCATAGTAAAATACAAGTGGGAGGATAAGTAGCCCACGTGTATGATGATATGAATATGAATATAGAACACATTACTTTGGAGAGTTCTTTTTCCATCCTATTTCAGAGAAAACCAGCGACAGGATTTGGATCGTAGGCGACAGCTTGGTCCGACGTGCCAAGCAGAGGGCGAGCATGCTCAACCACCAAGACCTGGGAAGAGCAAGGGGGACGGTCCAATGGCACGGTCAGGGAGGAGCGACGTTACAAGACCTTCCGCGCCTGGTGGAGAACAGGTTGAGATACAACCAACGAGCACCTGCGCTAGTAATCGTGCATCTGGGAACAAATAACTTGGGCCCGAATGATGCCTGCCAATGCAGAATCGCGATCGATATGGCTCTTCAAAACATACGGACGGCCATGCCTCGTACGCACATCACCTGGTTGACCATCATCCACGTCTATTCTATCATAGCAGTCGTGGTCATCGAACATCACAAGACGCCATGGATGGGGTCAGGAAATCGCTCAACAAGTACGCGAGGAGAATAATAGCCCGGCTGCCGAACGCGTCAGTTATTACTCATCAGTTGGATCCATCCAATCACAGTTTATTTTTAAGAGATGGGGTACACCTGTCCGACAGAGGATCCGACGCTCTCATCGGTAACTTCCAAGAAGGAATAGACTGGGGCTTGGGTACACATGAATAGAACATTTACATCCACGGAAACGGGACAATACGCTAATTCGGCTATTAATGAGCCTTGTGGAATCTCGGACAGACCGGGTTCGATGTGACAAGAGATAACAATCCAACCATAAATGTTAGTGGAGATTGGTACTAGGCCGTGGGATATGACTGTTATTTAATTACAATTGTAGCACATGGAATCATTATAACACATAAAGTTGAGGAATAGCGTGTTGCAACGTGAGTTACATATTATTCAGTTATATACGCCTTCATTTTTGGGATTCACATTAAACTTGAAACTTATTTAATTGCTGACAAACTAGAACCATATTTAAATTGATGATTGATTTTGATGTACTAGTATACATCATACATAATTGTTAAGCTAGCAGAGGGTGGAGTCAGAGCCACTCGGTCGCACAGTAGCCTCGGAACTACAAAGTGGGCCATAGGGGAATTTTCCCCGACAAAGGAAATATAATTATTTTGCTCGTTAAACTAAGCCACAATGGCAATATTGTCGGGTTTTCGCCTCTATCACTGTCTGACTAGCAGCAAGAATAATAACATAAGCTTACAATATGTAGGGGAGACCGGGTATGGAAGTTACACGGGTCAGTTGTTACAGTTCTCAGTGTGCTAAGATGGAACAAGAGAGGATGTGCTAACTTGCATCTATATACAGCCTACACATAGCTGTGATGAACTGCCGGTCGTGAGGTTTCTCCGTTGTTTTATTAAAAAGTAAATCAACAAAAACCATTTTTTACAGTTCAAAGTAAATTTTGACAAAAGGCACATGATGATTGTCTGGTATTGTAAATATAGTACATGTATGTCACTAATATACCTTCTAGCCATGCCCTGTAATTCTGCCTAATAACTGTGCTACATTTGATTTCTGTGTGTAAAATCACCCATGGGGTAGGTTGTTACAACAACCTACCCCATGTTGATGTAACAACTTACCCCAATTACATTACATTATGTAAAATTACATTTTGTCTCAATTTTCAGGTGTTAATATTTTTATTTTTCTATTATTACTTTTGTCTATTCTAGAGCTCTACTTGATCTAGTGTTAACGATGTCAAGAAACTGGAAAGTTGAAATTAAAGTATGGTATAAGAGATTTATACATTGTCAACTTTCCCCGTATGTTTACATATTGTAACAATTGACCCCGTATAGTGTAACAACCTACCCCGTATATGGGGTAGGTTGTTACAAAAAAAAAATGTCTTCACTAATTAAGCTGTAGTTAATTAGTGTTTACATGTTTTCAAGTTTTATATGCCTCAGGTTTTAGCCACCATAATAGGCTAACTACAGACCCAATATGGAGTGCGTGAGTTCTTTCATTAGAATTATCTGGCCCAAAATGTGAATTTTGTAACGTCCATACCCGGTCTCCCCTAACGGATTGAATCCATGATAAATGCATGAAGTATGGTACGTGTCATATTAATATTTAGTGAAACAGCATGGGTCCATAGATGGTAAGGAAGTAACCATGGCAAACCATGCCCACCACCCCCCCCCCCCAAAAAAAAAAAAAAAAAAAAAAAAAAAATGCGGGTGGAGGATTTCTTTTACTCGTGATTATTCCATGGTTGGTTCCGATTATCACCACTTGTTATATATGCGCTGGTATAGTAGCACCGGGATAACATTGGGGATACTGCAGGAGATACTATCCTGTCGTTGGGTCACGTAAACCCCTGGTATCTGGGGTGATCGGAGGGAGTTACTATCCTTCCGCTGATCGCATGACTCGAGATCCCACAAATATAGTGTTTCCATAACTATGTTATTTATGCATTGATGTTTTTGTGAGTATTGAAAAGTTGTGGGGATCATCAGTAGGAGATACTATCCTACCGGCAGGTCACGTAAACCCCAGGGACTTGGGGTGATCGGAAGGAGTTACTATCCCTCCGCTGATCACGTGACCGGAGATCCCTACAATTTTGAGTTCCACTCATGGTACATGTACCCTTAAGAGTGTTGAATCATATCATGTTTATACATTATTGTCGAATTGTTTATGGTGGACCCTCTTTATTGTGGTTATAAGATTTTGTTATTGCTTTTATGCATGTTACTTGTTTTACTTTGACTTTCCTACTTTACATGTTTTGAGGAAAAGGACTCCTAGTTTCGGAGCGGAATAAATGTCGAGCAAATTGCAAATCAGTCTAAAGTTGTCTTCTTCCTAGAATATATTTATCTTTTTTAATGTTCTACACTTTAGAAATATTTTTCTTGAAATAGGTCTTCATGGTCAATGTGTTTTGTTACTCAATTCCATTTTTGTACAAAACATAATTCCATTTTTTATGTCATATGGGAGACCGGGGATGGAAGTTACACGGGTCAGTTGTTACAGTTCTTAGTTCCTAAGTTGGAACAAGAGAGGATGTGCTAACAGGCATCTATATACAGCCTACACATAGCTGTAATGAACTGCCGGTCGTGAGGTTTCTCCGTTGTTTTATTAAAAAGTAAATCAACAAAAACAATTTTTTTTTTTACAGATCAAAGTAAATTTTTGACAAAAATTGAAATTTGATAGTCTGGTATTGTAAATATAGTACATGTAAGTCACGAATATATCCCCTAGCCGTGCCCTGTAATTCTGCCTAATGGATGTGCTACAATTGATTTTCTGTTTAAAATAACCCATGGGGTAGGTTGTTATAACAACCTACCCCATGTCCATGTCGATGTAACAACTTACCCCAATTACATTACATATGTAAAATTACATTTTGTCTCAATTTTCAGGTGTTAATATTTTTATGCTTCTATTTTTACTTGTCTATTCTAGAGCTCTACATAATAGGCTAACTACAGACCCAAAATGGAGTGCGTGAGTTCTTTCATTAGAATTATTTGTCCCAAAATGTGACTTTTGTAACTTCCATCCCCGGTCTCCCCTACTATCTTTATTGTTAACCAAAATACTTTGATTTTAATGAACCTTGATTATTATGTGTATTATTACAGTTAAATCGCCATGCTGTTGAGCAAAATATTACAAACTGGAATAAACATCAATACAGGTTTAATTCGCTGTATTCTTGATTGCGAGGGTGTGCCTTTAAACATTTGTCTAATTTTAATGCAGTACGACGCTACAAAACGTATCCCTTATCCAATCAAGAAACAGCATTTTGATGACGTTACAAATATTTGAAATGAAGGTGTTCTTAGGTCCAGAAACCTTATTATATTGCTACTCATCAATTAGCCTTTTACCACAGGTTTATACCACACAAATGACCACAGGTTACGTGTGGTAGTTCATGTGGTAATGTCCCAATTTTACCACACGAATCCTTGACTTACTCAAACTCGACGAACTTAGATCATAATAGTTAGAGAAAGTGAAAGCATGGGACTGACCATTAACTAGAAAAAGACAGAAAGCTTAGCTGTTGCAAAGAAGGACAGCCCTAGATACAATCTGAAACTGGGAGACAAAGACATCAAACAAGTACAGTCCTTCAATCATCGAGAAAGAGATCAAAGGACGGATAGCCCTTGCAAAGTCTGCTTTCTCAAAGCTGCGAACGATACTCAAGAATCACTCACTAAGCATGAGAACCAGAATACGGGTGCTGCAATGTTATGTCCATCCTGTTAATGTATGGAAGCGAAGCTTGGACAATAACAACAGATATGACGACACGTCTGGACAGCTGCGAAATTGGTTTCTCAGACAAATGTTAAAAATAAAATGGACAGATAAATTTAACAATGTAAATGTACTAAGAAGAGCGAATGATAAATAGTAGAGGACCAATGTGTAGACCCCGTCAGTATTTTTTGGGAACAAAGGTTTGACAGTGGTTTTTAATTGGTTAGAGGTCACTAATCAAAATTAGCTTGGTTAGTCCCCTGCTAACCCCCGGCAACTCTCGTACGGGTAAAAAAAAAGGTCAAACTGGGGCTAATAGGGGGTCAAACTTTTAAAATGCCCGAATAGTATCAAAAGACACAGCAAATTATTTTTCTCTTTCTACTGAACAAAAAAGTGTACAGGATCATATACCCCTGACCTGCCAGTAAGAATTTATGGCGGGAAATGTCAAAAGGTCAACAAACTTTCACATGAAGGCATATGAGGCCTACACAAGCTAAAATTGTTTCGAACGAAAAATGTTCGTGTTTTTTGTGTCTATTAATATTTATTATGGTTAAGAAAATTATTTCACATAAGGGGTCAAAGTAAGGTCATTTGGGGTCAAATCAGTTAATTTAGGATTGAAATACAAAAATGGAGTTAAAACAGCTCCATTTTGTGTAGTATTTATTGTCAAGTTTTGTATGAATAGATTATTAAAACTTACAGATTTGTATTTCTAATCCAGAAACCACATTTAATTAATGTGAGGGGTCACAATATGGTCAAAAGGTCAATCGATCAATTAGGGTCAAATTGTTACATTGACCTAGAAATATTGTGATGCTATATGCATACTAGAACAACTTGAGCCATGAACTTCAAATTTAAAAGTAGTATGTACAATCATAAAAAGACAATCTAATTTGATCTTAGAGAACGTAGGTGACAGGCCAAGGTTCATAAGGTCAACTTAAAAAATTCCAGGTATTTACCTCGTTATTACATTGGTTTAAGAAAAAGCTTGATAACATATCAACTTCGATCTTGATGATAACAGGTATCACTAGAACTGCAATCGTTGACATGAACGATGTGCGTGCATTGACGCCTTGACTAAAAGATTTCAATGATTATGTAAATGTAAGCATATATTTTGAAATATATTGGGAAACGGAAGTAACCTTTACATAATATACAAGATATGTGTGTAAAACGAATACGCTTTGTGTACTACAGTGCAATTTTGAAAACGTCGCTTTCCATATCATTCGGCGTGCACATGGCTCTGTCAAATTTGCAATTATTAGGCAAGCGGGTACAGTGCATACTACGAAAACTTGATTTACTCAAAATTTTCAATGACAACCTATACTTTATATGGTATCAATGGAAAGGTAATTTCATTGCGGTCATTGTCATGTCACTTTTATATGCAAAGATTGATCGACAATGATGTAATGCCTTGTTACGTAATGCATTGTAAATTTGCTATTTCTTGTCCATAACTTTTTGATGACGTCATCAAATTTTACAAAAATTGACAGAAAGTTGTGAAATGTATTGATACATATGCCTCCAAAGTTTTTGAGTCGCCCTAGATGAATATTCGCGATTAAGGGGAAGTTGAACTTGATTTTCTGGTATCGATAATTTTTTAACATTCTGCAACATTTTTGAGCAATTTGGTCAATGAATCGATGTATTTTCTTTACATTGCTGGACAAGGACATAGTCTGAAAGTACCTAGTCCGAAAAAAGGTACGGTTTTATAACAAAGCACAAACGCAGATGCCAGCTCTTGGATTTTAGCAAAATTTCGAAATTTTAGAGGGTGCTATTTTGCATTTTGCGTATTTACTGGAGCGTGAAACATGTGGAGAGTGTGCATATTTACTGAAATACATTGCCCTGAAAATTTGAAGCAAAATGGAATTGATTTTAAAAAGTTATAGCTTTTTTTGTGTGTTTTTAGTCACAATTTTTTAGTCATAACGGAGTTGAATTTTCAAGTTGGATAAAAATATGAAGATGGTTTTAAAATAAAAAGTTGTTGGATGCATATGAAAAGACAATTCATTGGACTATTTAATGCATTTTGTTAGAAATCTCTGTAGCATCTATAATGACATAGATACGGAGGCTGAAGAATGGCCTTCATATGGCCCAAAATCGACAAAATGGCCGATGGACGGTCACGGATGAGTGATTTTGGAAATTGAAATGTCAGGGGAATAATGGATCATGCGGTGACATGTCTACGAAGTTTAAACGAATTTGGACGAGTAGTTGGACCTGGACAGGGTATACAAGGATCATGTGTTAAGTGAACGGGTTTTTGTGGAAGAAGAAGAAGAAGACGGAAAAGGAATATGGAACGATAACATAGCATTGTCGCTGGAGCGTCAATGCAATTAGAAGCCAATGTCATACGATTTTTGGGGCAAATGTCCAAGGGTCACAAAGGTAAAACTAAGAAAATACAGGCATTTGCCTCGTTATTCAAGTTATTTCAAAAACTATTTGAGATGTGAAACTATCATGATGTGACCATGAATCTCATTATTGATTTTGTAATATTTGTAAAATGTCCAAGGTTCACACACAGAGGTTTTGTGTCTGAAATTACTTTTTTTAACTGAGGAGTGCGCATGTTTGGGTATTGTCGTATATAATAGTAATATAATAATAATAATAATAATAATAATAATAATAATAATAGTGGGTACTTGATATAGCGCTGCAGGTTCGTCTCTCGACGCTCATAGCGCTATCTATGTTTCAAAATTTTAACTGGACCTCAACTTCAATTTGTACAAGTCTCTCGCGTTTTTAAACCAATTTCGGCTATATTTATAAAAAAAAAAAACACTAACTGCCCTAACAGTCAGGTCCAGGGCGTAGACACGAATTCCTTCTCTTTTGTAAGTGGGTGGGGGGGGGGGGGGTGGAGTATTCATAATGCGGTGGTCGCAACTTCGCCGTAGGCTACGGGACACGTTCATTGCCGTAGCCTGCGTTGCATGCACAATGCATGCTCAGGTACCTGGGTCAACTTCTGCGATTCCTGCGTTTCTGTAGTAAGGGTATGTAAAAAATTTCCTGCACGTCGTACATGCAACGTGCCTGCATGGTACGTCGAAGGTACGGCGAGTTTGGTGACCGCGCGATAATCGTCGAGCGGAAACGCAGTTTTTTGTTAGTGGGGGGGGGGGGGGTGATGGCTACGGCCAGTGGTCAGGTATCATGCTTTTGACATACCCTTTGCAAAATATCATCAGATCATCTGCCTATAATCGTGATATCATTAAGTTTGAAGTTCAAAGCGGTTCTTGGGATGTTATAACTTCACTGCGTGACATTTGACATATGTCCTTTGATATACAAATAGATCATCTTTCTATATGTTACACTATCATAAAATTGAAGTTCATATCCCAAATACTTCTACAATTATTGATCTACCATTTGACCATATCATAACCCTTATATTTATTGAATGTGGTTTTTGGATTAGAAATACAAATCTGTGGGTTTAATCGTCAGCTTACACACAACTTAAGAGTAAAGGCTGCTACAACCCCTTTACCCTATTTAGGTCACAACTTTGACCCAAATGACCTTAGTTTGACCCCTCTATCTACTGAATATGATTTTCTTACGTATAAATATATAGTCTCAATTAATTTTCTTCATCATATTATAATGAATAGATTTGAAGAAAAAAAAAATGAAAATGTGTCATTTCAAGCAATTTTAGCTTGTGTAAGCCTATTATTCCTTCATGTGAAAGTTTGTTGACCTTTTGACCTTTTGACCTTTTGCATCATAACTTCTTACTGAGAGAGAGGTCAGGTATATATGATCTTGCATATTCTAAAATACATAAGATTGGCACCTAGTGATTATATTATCATCAAAATCAAACTTTTTCTTAAATTAATGCAATAACGATGTAAATACCCGGAATTTCATAGATTGACCATGTGACCCTTGACCTTTCATCTTCTTTCCATAACATCAAATTAGATTTTCTTCTTATATGATGGTACATACTAGTCTTAAAATTGAAGTTCATGGCTCAAGGGTTCTAGTGTGCATATAGCATCACAATATTTCTGGGTCAATGTAACATTTTGACCCTAATTGATCCATTGACCCTTTAACCATATCATGACCTTTTACATATTATTGAATGCTGTTTCTGGATCAGAAATACAAATCTGTAAGTTTTAATCATCTATTTATATATAATTTGACAGTACTACACAAATGGACCTGTTTTAACTCCTTTATGTATTTTCATTTCAAATTAACCAATTTGACCCCAAATGACCTCACTTTGACCTCTAATATGTACTCAACATGATTTTCTTATGTAGAAATAGTTTCAATTAGTTTTCTTAATCATAATAATAGTTAATTGACACAAAAAATACAAAAAATTTGTTGCTCCAATCAATTTTAGCTTGTGTAGGCCTCATATGCCTTCATGTGAAAGTTTGTTGACCTTTTGACATTTCCCGCCATAACTTCTTACTGGGAGGTCAGGGGTATATGATCTTGTACATTTTTTTGTTCAGTAGAAAGAGACAAACAATTTGCTGTGTCTTTTGATACTATTTGGACATTTTAAAAATTTGACCCCCTATTGGCCCCAGTTTGACCCCTACGAGAGTTGCCAGGGGTTAGCAGGGGACTAACCAAGCTAATTTTGATTAGTGACTTCTAACCAACTCAAAACAACTTTCAAACCTTTGTTCCCAAAAAATACTGACGGGGTCTACACATCGGTCCTCTACTAAAACCCAAATTGCTCTGCAATATAAAAATTAGACAGTTGAGATTTCGAGGACATTTAATACGTAAAGAAGATTTGGAGAATTTGTCGTTGACAGGAAAGATCAGGGGAAGAGAAGTAGAGGAAGAAAAAGAATAATGTGGATGGATAGTTTGAAGAAATGGCTGGAAGAGAAGGGAGTAGAAGGTATAGAATTATAAACTCATAATGCAGAAGGCTAGAGACAGAGTGTTGTGGAAAAACATGATCGCCAAGTTCAAGTAATACGCACTACAATAGAATAGAATGAACAGCCCCCCCCCCTCAAAAAAAAAAAAAAAAAAAAAAAAAAAAAAAAAAAAAATCGGCCCCAATTTTTTTTATTTTCTTATTTGTTTATTTATTTATTTATTTATCTATTTATTTATTTATTATTATTATTATTAATTTAATCATTTATTTATTATTATAACTTTTTTTTTTTTTTTTTTTTTTTTTTTTTTTTTTTGGGGGGGGGCTATTTTTAGGGGGCTACCTAAATATAACAGATTGACTGATGGGGTATGTTTAAAACACATTCTTTGGACCGCCTAAAGGAATTATATTTTCCCTCGTGATCATATTTTCCCTCAGCGCTTCGAGCTTCGGGAAAATATAACCCCTCGGGAGAATATAAATCCGGTGGTCCAAAGAATGTTTTATTACACACCCCATCAGTCAATATCTGTATAATAAAATATATTTCGTTATTTTGTGTGGTACTATGGGTACAACAGGAATACCACAGGTATCCATTTTCATTACCACAAGACTCTATGGTATACCCTGATCTGGTCATATTGACTTCATAAACTGGTCAAAAACTGGTAAAACTGGTCATACTTTATATGCATGACGTCTTTACGACGTGATTTTGATGACAGTGAACGACAACTTTATTTAGCATTTTTCTACGAGTCTATGATATGATTCGTCATTTCTTACCAATTAACGACAAGTTAATTGCAATTTTACATTACCAGATTATGATGTAATTATCACGTCGTGACTTGACCTAATTATACCGAATTCAAGACCATTACATGTTTATTTGCAATATGACCAGTTGCATATTGAAAAATTGGATTGGCATACTGCTATAGAGTTAGAGGGGTCAGTTGTAACGCAGTTCTTATTATTGTGTTTTTGGTTTTGTTTTGTTTTGTTTTGTTTGTGTTTTTTTTTTTTCGCCCCACCTTTTAATTCCCTTTTCCCTGGCTTTCCCCTTTTTATTTTATTTGTTTTATGTGTCACTTTTTAATTAACCCTCTTGTCTATTATTGATTTAGTCTCCCTCCCCCTTCTTTCCCCTTCTATTGTTTGTGATTCCCCCACTTACCCTTTTTTGCATAATTATTTACCTCCTCTTCTTTCCCTCCACTTTAAAAACTAAATATTTTATATAATCTAATATTTCGTTTATCCGGATATTAGTAATTTAAAAGAAAAGTGACGCATATATTTATAATTAGATTTAGAATTCAATTTTCATAAATTAAAGAGATTGTTATGATCACTGTAAACCATACACATTTATTCATTAATTTGACGAGACAAAATTTGTTGCGTGTGTTATACAATTTTAATCTTTGTGCAAATAATAACGATGATCATGAAATTAAACGTAAATTAATTAGGATTCAAAAACGAGTACTTACACGATGAAGGGGACCGTCACCATGATCGAAATCTACTTTTCTACACGGCAGGACTAATACACGGTGTATATCGAATCTGCATCTTTTCGGTTTACCCATACAATCGAATTTGCATACAGATAATGCACGTAATAGATCACGTCCTTTTCGTAGTGTGCATGTTATTCAGTGGATGGTACCCACCTTTCATTCACTTTTGTTGCTGTAAGCCGGGCATTCATCAGTAATCTATAAGAATAGATGAGATTCTTGGGTTCTATAGGAACGAGATATTCAATTATACCCTCTAATTAAAGAATAAACGACAATATTTGGAACCTATTCGCGCCTTGCATAAAGATTACTTGTTGTTCATGTTGTTATTCAGAAATAAACTTTCAGATTGTCAAGCCAAAACAACCTTTGTTTGAAAAGAATAAACT
>CALNVZ010000008.1:831918-852490 GCA_940671915.1 Paracentrotus lividus
GTAAATCCGTGTCGAGAAATAGGGGGAATGAGCGAAATAATTTGCCAAATTGTCGCGATCTTGTTTGACACACACAAGCACTTTTTAATACCCCAAAAGCAGATGCGGCGGAATGGATTTGAGATGGAGGGGGGTACGAATAGAATTTGTCTTGGAATGTATGCTTTTAGATTATGGCTGCCTTGATTACTGTTCAATTTAGTGATTGAAAAACTAATGCGAGGGCGAAGCGCGAACCGAAAATTTTGAGCTAAAAGTTGGAGATATTTGTGCATTATAGTAACCGTGAGCGCGAAAAAAAAAACCCAACAAAACAAAACAAAACAAAAACAAAAAAACATATAGTACAGGCGGCGGAAAGGATTTGATTGTGGGTCTCCATGAAAAAAAAAAGGCACATCTGAATAGTGGGACACTTTAGATCAGTGGCATAGACCTAAAGAGAAACGTATTCGGAGAGGGAGGAGGTACGAATAAAGTTTGTCTTTAAATGTATACTTTTAAGGCTGCCTTGATTCCGCGAAGCGCGAGCCAACGTTTTGATGCTAAACATCGGAGATATTATTTTCGGCAGTAAAGATCCCATTTAGTATCAGCGAAAAAAAAAATATCCACAATCTTTGCTATGAAAATTTTGTTGGCTGCAGGCCCCAAACCCTCCAAAAACCTAGCCCGCACACAACTACATTAATGTTTTTTATTGTCAGCAGCACCCTTTCCCAGCAGTGCCCTTTCCTAAGGTTTATCCCCAGAAGAGGGCATTGGATCCAACCTTTTTGTACCTAGGTTTCTGTTTGTTATTTAGTCCGAGGTCGCATAGCAATGGAGCAAGAACATTTTGGGGTTTTTGGAATAAAAAAGAGGCATCTTTTAGTATTGAAAGCGCTATTTTAAGCAATAACACAATTATCCCCCCCCACCTCAAAATTTACGCCCGTGTTATATATAATATATATATACATACATGTATATATACATGTATATATATATATATATATATATATATATATATATATATATATATATATATATATATATATATATATATATATATATATATATATACATATATATATATATATATATATATATATACATATATATATACATCTTTTTGTCACACCATGAGCACTGACGAAGAGTGTGACTTCGCCTTTCAGTTTTGAGAGCTATGCTCCTTTTTATTATAAAATCTATGATTTTATGTTTTTGGCATTTTTCTTTATCAACTGTGATTCATATATTTTACAGATGCCAAGCAGACAATTCTGTTCAATTCTTTTTAAGATATTTTACTGCTACTTCTTGACTGTCGGCGGTGAGGCCCTTTTCAGATATTCCTGGTTTGGAGTCGGAGATCCGCCATTGTTATCTTGCAGTCATGACTACGCGTCTTTGGATGCGTTATTTTCTTCGCGCCATCTCCATCTTCAGCGCGATGATTTCTTTTGAAAGGTGAGTTTCACAATCCGTCTGCTCATGAACAGTCGTGTTTTTTCGTCTGCTTCAGAAACGGATTTTGAATACATCTTTTTGTCACACCATGAGTACTGACGAAGAGTGTGACTTCGCCTTTCAATTTTGAGAGCTATGCTCCTTTTTATTATAAAATATATGATTTCATGTTTTTGGCATTCTTCTTTATCAACTGTGTGATTCATGTATTTTACAGATGCCAAGCAGACAATTTTGTTCAATTTTTTTATATATACAGTGTGTTCCTAAAAAAAGAGGACCGAAGTTCAAAGGTCAGTCATTCCAAAAGTATATGGTTTATCCTTGTGATTTCGTTTTTAAAATATTAAGTACTCATCTCTTTTAATTTGAGACATTGCTGAGTCCAAAGTTGATATAATGTCAGAGTTCGAGTTTTTGATGGCTCGATAGGGTAAGATAGAACCCTTTTGTTTTTTTCCAAGTTTTGTTGGTTTTTCCGGTACTGTACAACAATTACCTGGGTAAGTAATTGGTGATCATATGGATTCTTTCAGCGAGTGCAATGAAATGTCGTTTTTGTCTATAAGTGGATTTCTCACTGGTCAATGAATGCGTTCTAATTGTGCCTTCATGTGTAGTTCGGATGGAGTAGGTTCTGCGACGGCATCCTGAGGTCTCACAGGAAGTCGCGAGAGGATATCAAAAAATTGGTCAAACATGTTCAATATTTAGTAGACTCTTTCAGACGCAAGCAAGTTCTGTGACGTCTCGGTGGGTTGCCGCGACGTCCCCAAAATATGCACGAAAGTATCCACGATCTTCTCAGAATTTGTCGGAACTTGCTAGCGATTAAAGATCGAACATATTACAATTTTTTCAGACTTTATAGTTCGATTATACCCACGACGCCCTGAAGCTCAGGAGACGTCACACTAAATTACAAGAACGTTCGGGCGCACGACTCACAGCACATAATATTTGAACCCTCTATATTGTCCGGAGTGGTCCTTTGGAAAATGAGATTGAATTGCTCATTGAGGAACCTTGTGTGAAGAAAATACCCACAAAACGATATAACTAACACCACACGTAAATGATTTGTTTCTTGTACTCATTTCAAAAAACCAAAAACTTTGAATAAAACGGGTTTTGTAGCCTATAATTACACTTCAAGGACCCTAATCTTGTGATACCATTACCAATTTAGACGTTCGCGTTCATGCTTCAAATTAAATGCTGATGAGTTACCTTTTTATTTCTTGGCAAGACAAATCCAAAGAATAAACCATAGTACATGTTGGAATTGACTGACCTTGGAGACTTCGCGTCTCTTTTTTAGACACACCTGTATTTATAGCCAAGCACATGGAAATACACCTAAACATTTGACAACAACCCTCGGTCTGGTTGGCACGCCCCGGGAGTGATCAACCGTGGGTGACTGCGGCAATTAGTCATTTTTCTCAATAGTAGTAAGTACAGGTGCATTACAACATGCAGGGTAGCATTACTAATGGGGATGTCTAGTTTTCTCAATCGTAAATTCTCCAAAGCATTTGGGTAGTAAAAGTCATACGACTTTGTATATTTAGATCATCATTTGTATCAACTGCATGATCTAGTTATTATGACGTGTGGTGTGTCAAAGTGATGCAAGAACTTTAGTTGCTAATGGAATTGGTATTAACCATGTATTCTAGATAATTGAATTGATCTAATTCAATGTTCGATTGCTCTTCGCTTCATGGTCAATATAATACGAAAATAGCATTAGGAGGCAATTTCGGTTATTAGAACAGCCGAAAAAGGTATTCGTAAACGATGTAGCCTTATTCAAAGGTGCTATAGGTAGCGATTGAAAATTGTGCGCTTATTTATACGTACATTGTAGACTAATTCCAGCAAGGAGTTAGATGGGTTGCATGCTCGCGCTAGCAGCGATAGTGCTACGCAGGTTCTTTGCTAGTGGTACGGTACCGTAGTTCTAGCTAACTAGCTGAGCTTGCGAGCTCGCTGACTGAGTGTGTTGTGCAGAATGTGGCCGTAGTGTACTGCGCTGTGTAGCTGCATCTAACTTTAGTTTTCCAGAACTGGATCTTTTTTTTTTTTGAACCAAGCCATCGACTGAATCTACCGTTACAGCTTGAACAGGGACATATGAAAGTTAGTCTTTAACTTACGTGAAACTAAAAATGGCACACTGCTCTAAGGATGACGATTTTAGTTTGTTGTCAAACCAGAGTGGTCTATGATGCCATTTGGTCAACCCAGGGTAGACACCAATGCCAACCGTCAATATCACAAGCATCTTCTAGATTTTCGTTTGTTGTCAACCCAGGGTTGTCTATGATGCCATTTGGTCAACCCAGGGTAGACAACATTGCCAACTGTCAATACACCATCTAACGTTAGATTTTAGTTTGTTGACAACCTAGGGTAGACAACAATGCCAACTCTCAACATCACAGGCATCTTCTAGATTTTAGTTTGTTGTCAACCCAGAGTTGTCTATGGGGAAATTTTGTCAACCCAGGGTAGACGTATATTACTTAAAGTTATCGCCTTCGATAAAGGCTATACCAACCTTTCGGCTGTTCCAATAACCAAAATTCCTCCCTTATGTTATTTTCATTATTGTATTGACCAACAAGAGAAGAGTAATCAAAAGAAGGAGTTTTGATCAAACATTGAATTCGACATTCAAAGCAACTGAATATCATTTAAACTACATTTGCTTGACAGCTTGTACAGCGTTTGTAGTTGACGAAATTGATATCATGAAGGCAATGACTACCAAATGCTTTTTGAGATTACGATGGAAAAGTAGCAGGCCCTATTGTAAATAATCATGCTACTGTGTAATGATACTGTATACATGCGAAAAATGACTAAGTTTCCTTGTCTACCCGGGGTTGGTCACCCCGGGGGTGCCCAACCCCGGGTTGTTTGTCATGTGGGTATTTCCATTGCTGCATATATATATATATATATTATATAAAATACATTGCACCTGTTAATGTATATCAAAAGCTAGTCCATCAACTTAATGCTACAGTCACACAGACACTTACGTTGAGTACGCCCAGTTACGTCCAAAAATTATTTTCGCTTCTGCGGATCCCCACAGATGCCTTCCCGTCATCATGGTCATAGTCAACAGTGGACATAGTGATAATTTCGTTCATCCAATAAAACAAAGGAATACATAAGAAATGGTAGAATAGAAGATGAAATACGGATAGAACAACGAAAACGTAACTAAACGTAAGTGTCTGTGTGACTGTTACCTTATGGGTAAACCTCGTCCGTCTACCTACTTTTAGTGAGCTCGTCCGTCGCCTCGACGGACGAGCTTTAAGCTAGTCTGTCAGTTTGAGAGATTTAGATTCAGTTATAAGCTAGTCCGTCTCAACGGACTAGCTTTAACACATGTCCGTCTTGACCGACTAGCTTTAAAGCTATTCCGTCAATTGACGGTCGAGGTTAGATTTTCAGTGTAATTGCTTAGCAACTAATTTCTCACTTTAATGTTTTTCCATGTTTACTTTTATTTCCGAGAAAAAGAGGGATATCGTGTTTACTACATAATTATATGGTAAATTATCTGTGTTTTATCAAAGGATCCCTTCCCCTCACTTCCATCCGGACAATCAGGCACCTTCATCCCAAAACATCACTATCCAATTTTAAACAATCCTTCACTGTATATGATAAATATCCCTTATAATTGAAAGCATGTGTAAAGAACGATTTAAAAACAAAATAAAGCTCATTTGCAGTTTAGACATCAGGGACTGAAGTCATGTTTCGTTACTCTTGTCCATTACAACACAATACCCAACACCTATTAACAAAATAATAATAATGATAATAATAGTAATAATAATAATAATAATAATAATAATAATGATAATAATACTGATTTATATAGCGCATTACATAATACATTTCAATGCGCTTTACATGTTCTATTTATTTACATATTCTAACATTACAATACTTTGATATTTACAATAACAATAATTTAATTACGATATTATACTACTTGAATTACAATGAAAATGACATAGAACTGTTAGTAATAATTATTGGTGCTATACATGTATATCATTATATATAAAGAATGGAAAAAACTTTTCCATCTTATACATGTATGTAACTAACGATAACAAAACATTTTAACCTACAAAGACATGTGTGATAGAAAGAGGTAGGTTTTTAAACTCCATTTAAAGGAGTCAATTCACGGGGCATCACGGATTTCTACAGGAAGTCTGTTCCAGAGTTTGGGTGCAATTGAAGAGAAGGTGCGGTCGCCGTACCATGTGCGAGTCCGTGGCCCAGGAGCGAGGTCAAGGTGAGCAAGTGTTGATGATCGTAGTCTCCGGGAACCAGTGGATACCTTGGATGATATAAGAGCAGATAAATATGCAGGGGCAAGTCCGTGTTTGGCTTTGAAGGCAAGGAGCTGAATCTTGAATATAATGCGTTGGGAAATTGGTAACCAGTGAAGTAGTCGTAGGATTGGGGTGATGTGTTCAAACTTTCTTGAGCAGGTAATCAGTCTAGCGGCCGTGTTTTGAAGATGCTGTCGATGAGATAACTGGGTAATCGGGAGCCAACTAATACACTGTTACAATAGTCTAAGTGTGTAGTTACGAACGCATGTATTAATCTTTCGGCACTAGCTTTGTCAAAGTTGGGTGTCATCAGCATATACTGCATATCGGAGTCGTGGGTAGGAATCGATTATGTCAGTCAGCGGGCCAGTGTACAAAATGTATTCAAGAGGGCCAATGACGGACCCTTGGGGGACGCCCCACGGCAGAGGAAAAATATGAGAGTAAGTTCCGTTGATCGAAATCCTCTGTTGGCGGTTTCAAGGTAGGATACCAATCACTTCAACGCCTGTCCTGCAATGCCATTTGTGCGCTGTAAGATGTTGATTAGGCGCTCGTGGTTGATCGTCTCAAACGCTGGCGAAGAGTCCAGCATGACCAAAACTGCTTCATCTCCCTTGTCAATGGCGAGAAGGAGATCGTCCATGACTTTAACAAGTGCGGTCTCCGTTGAGTAGAAGCTTCGATAAGCTGACTGCATAGCAGGACACATCCCATGTTCATGTAGAAGTACGAAGCTGCACTGTTACCACTTTCTCTAAGATCTTCGCCAGATCATGAGGTTGACAACGGGTCGATAGTTCTGTACGTCGTTGTGCTTCTTCAAAAGAGGCGTCACAAGTGCCGATTTAAAAGGATCTGGCACTATCCCTGAAGACAGAGACGAATTCAACATCTTTGTGATAAAGGGCAACATTTCATCAAGGCATGCTTTCACTAAAAAGACAGTGCGTCCAGCTCTACGCCATTGCAAAAATTGGTCAATTTTGTTTTTGCTCTTACATATCCAAACTTAAGTGCTTGTTTATATATTACAGCTCAAATCCATTGTCTTCACTAGCCTGGTTGTTCTCTTTGTCAATAACACTTTGTATTGTTATGACAATGGGCAAATATATCAAGAGGGGGATTTTTTTTTTTTTTAAATAAATATTATTGTGTGTTTTATACTGAGAGAACTGATCTTGCAAACAACACCTTAAAAAGCAGTTTGGTTAGAGTTATCTCCAAATAAAAGTGAGAAACTCATAGTTAGTAGGCAGTCTGTACCGACCCCCTGATGCAAATTCGTAATATTTTGAGATTATGCTCGATGTGTTGGAAAAAATAAGAAATGTGAATATTGAATTAATTTTACTCGGTGATATGAATATAGATTATAATCCAGAAACATTGTCGAACAATCCAATTAATACAATTGAGAATTGATTTGTTCTTAGTCAGCTTAAAGATGAACCTACGAGAGTTACGGAAAATTCTTCAAAATGTATTGATCATATTTTAAGTTCTATTCCAAACAAGCATAAAATAAGCCGAGTTGCAAAAATTTCCCTTAGTGACCATTACTTTATATAAACATGTGTTAGCTTCTCAAAGGAATTAAAAGACCATAACACAAGACGTTTTCGATACTATAAGAATGTTGATAGACATAAGTTTATTGATGGTATAAAAGAAGATAGTTGCTTTCAGTTAAATAGGACCCCGGATGATATTAATGTTAATGAAATGTGGAATAGATGGAACAATTCTTTTTTTTAACAATATGCCAAAATTTGCGCTTATTATAGAAGCCCGGGTAAAGAGTCGGGTCAATTTCTGGATGACATCCGAAATTGTCAACTTATTTTTCGTAGAGACTACCTGAAACGTAAATTTGACTCGTCGAAATGCGAGCAAATTTTAAAAGAATATCGTGAAACTAGAAATAGTATTACCCGCATGATTAGAGAAAACAAAACAAAATATTACAATGATATATCAATTAAATACAAATGTGATTCAAAGAGATTATGGAAAGAATTGCATGTTGTTACTGGTAACAATACATACCAAAACAATACTTGTGAAATAGATATTGATCAAATGAATGAACATTTTGCAACTGTAGGTGAAAATATTTCTAATACTTTTGGTAAGAAGAATTTTGATTGGAAACACCCTGAATGCCTTTATTTATTTGTTTTCAAGGATATAGACTGTGATAAAAATTCTTAAAAGTCTCCTTTTGCTCGATGAAAATAATAATCTGGATGTATTAGATTTTGATACCAAGCTACTTAAAATAGCAGCACCTTACATATATAATTCATTAAGTATCATATACAATGCAAGCTTGATCTCCGGCATCATACCGGATTAATGGTAAATAGCAAGGACTACTCCAGTATATAAAGGTAAAGGTTTAAAAAAAGATTAAAACAATTACAGGCCAATATCGGTTGTGATTCATGTCGCAAAAATAATTTAGAAGGAAGTGCAGTCCCAGCTTATTGGATATTTGATTGACCATGATTTTATTAATGTTGATCAATCTGCTTTTTTATCGAATCATTCCACTTTGACATTTTTGCATCGTTTTATTGATGATTTTTATGAAGCATTGAACGAAAGAGAGAAGGTGACGGCTTGCTTTTCGGACATTTCAAAATGTTTTGACTGCATTGATTATGATCTATTGATGTTTAAACTAGAGAAAGATGGTGTAAATAATAATCAACTGAAATGGTTCCGTAAATAGAAAACAAACGATTCAATACAATGGGAAACTTTCAAACTACAAGAATCTGACGATCGGAATTCTACTGGGTAGCGCCCTTGGGCCTACCCTGTTTCATTTTTTTTTCATAAATGATGTATAAGAATGTTAAAAATGGTACATGCAATATCTGTGCAGATGATGTCGTGATTTATGTTACTGCTACGAATAATATTGATGTTAATCGACGATTACAGGAAAATATGAATGAAGTTAATAAATGGTATATAAGTAACAGACTTAGAATAGATATAGACAAAACTGAAGTAATGCTTCTGAAATCGAAATCTTTGGATATACTTGATAATACAGTAGAAGGGAAAAGGTTAGATCAGGTAAAAATAATGAAATATTTGGGACTTATGATTGACGACGACTTAAAATGGAATACACACATAAATAATATGAGTAAGTCCATAGCTTACAAAACCCACTTCCTGTCTAAGCTTAGAAAATATTTGGATTCGAATCTTTTAAATACACAATATACAAGTCTATGATACAACCTTGGTATGACTACGCATGTTCAGTATGGGGCAACTGCCCTGATATTTCTAGAAGAAGATTTTTAAGATTGCAGAAAAGAGCTGCTCGAATTGTAACCGGTAATTTTGATTATGAGAATAGTAATGGAATCGACATAATGGCAGATTAATCTTGGCCACGTATTGAACAGAGAAGAGATTATTTTTTAGCTACCCTTATTTTTAAATGTATTCACAGGCTTGCCCCCCCCCTACGTCTATGTAACGAAATTGAAATGGTATTTGATCGTCATGGCTTTAATTAATACTAGAAATACAAATACCCTTAACGTAGTTTTACCTAAACCCAATTTAGAATCTTTTAAACAGTCATTTAAATACGCCGGTGCTAATGTCTTGATGCTAATGATCTTCAAAATTCAAGTTCAGTTAATAACTTCAAATTAAACTACAAAGACCGTTTCTTCAAATCTTAAATGTGCCCTCTATCTTAATATTTGAATGTTCAAACTCCCACAATGATTTAAAGTATTTTTCAATTATTTTCTTTTTCCTCCAATATTTTGTATATTCCTATTTTTTATTTTATAATTATATTAACTTTTAGACTTTATTTAGTTAGTACTTATCTTGATTTATTTCTCTCATATTTCTTATCTGCATATTAAATCAATTTTGATCCATTTTTGTGTTCCTGATCTGATTTACTCAATAATTATGTTTCAATTGAATATCTATAACTTATTTTCTACTTCATAGTAGCTTAGTTATCCCTTATTTAATCTATTATTGTTAACTACATTGATTTCTACTTATATGTAGTGTATCTATTTGATATAATTATAATGAATGTTATTTATAATAATAACTATACTTTTCGCTTTAATTGAGTTATAATATTGTATTTGATAATAAGCTATTGTATATACAGTGCTGTGTTTATATTAACAGGACCATGTTGAAAAACAGTTTAACTGAGCATGTTCATCCTCTATAAAGATGTTTGAATAAATAAATAAAATAAATAAAAACTTTGATATGGCAGTTGGGATGAACTTTACCTGTATTATTATTATAATCCTTCTTATGGTTATTCTTTGACTCGGTATCAAATCTATAGAACATCTATCATAAACTTGGATACGAGGAACTTCATTTTTAAGGATATTAATGAATGGAGCAGTACGTACAATATGACAAGAGTTAAAGAAGTGTCATTATGTATTTTTACTCACCACCGAAGCTGCACGTTTTCTACAACGTTAACCAAATACCAAACACTTTATCGAACACTTTGCTTTGTCAAAAAATAGGATTGGTTAGTTGCAGCATATGTTCTATTCCTGAGAAGTTTTGAGACATTTTGACAAACTTGTACTTCGCTAAATTTACCTTTGAAACGTTCATTAACCCAGTGAGCACGTGCTTCATAAAGCCCACGTCACACTGTCCCGATGGTTACGAGCGATGGACACACGATGGCGGAAAAACCCATATTTTGCTCTAAACACGATGGCATTACGAAAGCATCGCAAAAGCATCGGGCCATTTTGGAGTACTACAGACTGTTTCAAAAAGAATGGAACAATAGGGGAAAAGTAATTAAATTATGACATCTTCTGAAATATTGTCTGTATTTGGTACCACATTAAAAAAAAAAAAGTGTGCGGAGAGGAGCTGATCTATATTACACACATTTATTTTTCCGGAGCAATGAATTCGTGGCCACTATGCGAAAAAAAACCTATATCATGTATATAGACCATGAAAAAGCATGCCCAAAATAGATTTTCTTGATTATAGAAAAGTGATAATATCTCAAGATCTACAACACAAAATGAAATATTTTTTTTTTAAATTGTTAATGCTAAAGAATGTCTGATGTTCCCCCTTTATAGAAATATTGAATACTATTAGATTGTGATTAATTTTTATACTTAAACAAAATGTTTTCCAATTTACCATTTTATTTGATACAGCCTGTATAATTAGCAGTCTTAAAACCACCATGACCATCGGTGGAGTTTTGTCAGGCTTCGGCAGCAACTTCCGATGCATCGGCAAAATCTTTGGCAGCCAAAAAAAAACTCCCGATGGAGTTGCGAAGGTTCACTTCGTTTGAGCATCGCAGCAGGTAATGCGAAGGCAATGCGAGGGAAACGCGAACCCGCCCGATGATCAGTTGAAGGAAACACGACGTCGTGACGCCTTCTTAATGCCATCATGTAGCCATCGTAGCATAGTATGATGACACAGAATTGTCTTGTGGAATGGAAGAAGAATTTAGTGTTCCTCTTTGTTTTCTTTGCCCCATCTATATCATTGTATATTGTTTCATTTTTAAAGTGTCATCTTTCCAATCTCATTTCTTTCGAGATGAAATGGAAATTTTTTATTTCAAAATCCTTTCTATCGAAGCTGAAGGCAGAACAATTTTCTCCCCAGAAAAGGCTTCATTTCATCCATCTATCAGACTTCAACGTTAACTTGATAATAACAACATGATTATGACAATCATATTCATGATGATGCTGATGAAGGTGATGGTCATGATGGTGATGGCAGTTGTGAGATATATTGTTGATGGCGGTAATCAAGATAATAATTGTTTTTATCTTAGTGGAGGATGGGGATCATTATGAAGTTGGTAGGGGTTGGTAGATTAACTGGTGATGATGATTATGATGATGATGATGATGATGATGGCGATGGTGATGCAGGTGGTGGTTGTGATTATGCACGATGATAATGAAGATGACGAGGATAATTGTAAGGGTGGTGATCGTGAACAGCACCACCACCACCACCGCCATCATCATCATTAATATCATTGCCATTCGTTCTCATTATACCACGATTTAAGTTAAAGTCAAGTTCTAAAATAAACATATTTTTTAAACATATTTTCTCTAATCTGTCCAAAGTAACATTGACAAAATTTATTTTGACACAAAATTGTCAAATTTCATTTTCTCTGAAAAAGAAACTAAGTAAATTGGGTGCATTCTAAACATAAAAAAAATTAATGTACAATATTTGTGTTGTTGCCCCCCCCCCCCCCCTGATTTTCATTTGAACTGTTCCGATCATCTGAAACTGTTTCTGGTGCTGTATGTTATTAGTAGGAATGGCCAAACAAAGGCAAAAAGCACTAGAACGGTTTCCACTTCACTGTATGGATGTAGTCACCCATGCATTTACAATGCAAACAATAACCCATGCACTGCCTACTCAATAATAACACAGGCCAGAGAAAACAGCAACATTTCAATAAAAAACAGCTTTCGAAATTGTCTTTTGGCCGGTGGTAAATATCAATCATTTTTATTCCTAATTGGTCAGTTTCTTCCTTAGAAAATACCTCACCAGAAGATCAACTTCTCCTGTTGGAAAAATTGATATAATAAAAACTACAGCGTGTTCAAAGTGATGCTCTGTGTGATGTGTGTTATGACTGGAATTTCCTCATGATTGAAATAGATTCAGTAAGGCAGAAGTGGATATCTATAAATTTCCACTATTTTTGAAACAAAAAATGTATTGGGGTGAAAAACAAAGAACAAATGTTACCACTGGCCATTTAAGTTGTTAAATAACTCTACCACCTGTCTAACACTCGCTCTCGACCCACACCACCATGAAATAGCCCAGGTTTGTCGTAGGGTGTCCTATTGAAACAGCCCCTATGGAGTATTTTTCCAACGGTGGTCATATTGGATCACAACGGTAACATACATGTCAAACATCAGTTTGTACTGCCATGAAATTGTTATTCCTTGGTATAATCTACTCAAGTTGTGTACTAAAATCTCATTTCATGTTGATACACACATAGAAAATGTTTACTAAGATCTGGTTCAATAAATTTCAAAGACAAAAAGAACCAAACTTGAGCTTTATTGCATTTTCTGGCTTTCTCTGAAACTTCTAAAAGTGTTCTAGCAGCTCATTGGTAATCTGAGACACCTCTTTGGGTCATATCTTTGAAACGGAAACATGCATTGTGATAATTCAAGTACCAAAATGTTCTTCAAGAAAGTGCTCTATCAAATAAGCCTAAGCAAAACAACTTTAAAATAACTTAAAATTTTAGTGGACATCCTATGATTAGAGTCTTCTTTCTCAATCTGTGTTTACAGCTTCCTTCTTCCCTGTCTCTCCCTACTTGGAGGGGGGGGGGCAGGAGATGTTTAATTTCAATTTGAGTCAAAGACAAATACAAATATAGCTCTGCAGTACAGTTTTGTTTGCTCTCGATGAATTACACTGTTCGTCATAAAGGTGGAATATTTTGTTCTGGCTCCAACGACGCTATGTTGCTCTGGCTTGAATTTCTTGAACGTGTTGGTCACCGCTTTCACTCTTTCGGGGTCCCGGCTATATCTCGGACGTTCCCTCAATCCTTTCCAGGGACTTTTCTTCCAAATAGTTTGCAACCATCAGAAGATGGCCATTTTTCGTCATTTTATTTTTATTTTGGGGCCCCTTTTTGATTACGCGACCCACCAAGGCACCCTCAGTCCTACTCCAAGTAAACACGTCTGAGGTGTAGAGTTGTTATTGTTCTTATCTAAGTTAAATCTAATTATGTGGTTACATGCTTGACTCGTTTGCCTAGGGGAGGGGTCAAAGTTTATTTTGATTGGGTTTCAACATTGATTTTAACCATTTTTACACCATGAAAATTTCTATCTTCCCTAAATTTTACAGTAAAATATCAGCAAAACATAATAATAAAAATATATCAAAATATCATCAATAGTTACCATTTAAAATCTTGCCATCATGGCTAAAAAGAAAATTAGGGAAACTGATAATAATTAAGGGTTAAAGGTTGTCTTTTTATTTCTTTTGTTTGTAGCATAAAGGTTGAATACAATATTCCGAATATTTATCAATCATACTTTTTGTTACAACCCCCCCCCCCCCTAGACAAGAGACCCAAGCCTTTCCCCGTAAATCTAGATATAACTTAAAAACCAATATAAACAGTTCACCTCAGACGCGTTTCCTGGGTGAGGTGGGGAGGGGGGCTTGATCGACCGGGTAACCGAAAAGGGGTCCCAAAACGAAAAGGAAAAAATGACCCAAAATGAGCATCATGGGGGTTGACAAAACTTTTTTTTGGAAAAAAAAAATCTTCGTGAAGGGTTTGGAGAATGTTCAAAATATAGCCAGGGTCCCGAAAAGTAAAAGCAGGGACAAAGATATTCAAGAAATTAAAGCCGGAGCAAAATCTTGTCGCTATAGCGGCAAAATAAATAAATAAATTAATTAAAAACAAAAAATGATAATTTCCATCTTTATGACGGAAAGTGTATGATCTGCTATTGAATTTCTCGCGGTCTGCATCTGGTGAAGATTTTTTATACAATAAGGAGGTCACGTGATGCTCTCTTCAATAAAACGTATTAGCCCATGCGCCTCTATTGTCCCAAGACAATTAGCCCCACAGAGTGTATTCAATTCAGGAATCTTGGATTCGCGC
Organism: Paracentrotus lividus; assembly: GCA_940671915.1. Lineage (NCBI taxonomy): Eukaryota > Metazoa > Echinodermata > Echinoidea > Camarodonta > Echinidae > Paracentrotus > Paracentrotus lividus. Next base: position 846,487 of record CALNVZ010000008.1, read on the forward strand.
CGGCGATGCCTAAACGACGTCGGTTGACATTCGTATGTCCTTCGTGTAAACTTCATATTACCTTCGCGTGTGATTCATAGTGCCATCGTGTAACCTTATAAACTTTGCCCGAACCCTAAAAATGACCCCTTCGTATAGCCATCGCACCTAACCATCGGGACAGTGTGACGCCACCTTAACAAAATACGCTACGTGGATTCGTTAAACGTCTTTGCAGTAAAATATAGCAGACGGTCGACTCGTGCTCCTAACATTATCATATCTATGCAAATGTGCAAGAATCCTAGCGATAACCTACTGATTGGCTTATTGGTTGGTATTTTTCAAGTAGGTAAATGATGTCAATGTGTGACACGGAATATTTATATAAAAGATAATAATAATAATAATGATAATAATAGTAATATTAATAATAATAATAATAATAATAATAATAATAATAATAACAACAACAACAGCAATTCTACTACTACTACTTCTACTACTACTACTACTACTACTACTACTACTACTACTACTACTACTACTACTAATAATAATAATAATAAACTCTAATATAGCACACTCCATAGCTGTTTGCAATACCAATGCGATTTACGTTTTAATATTTAAAAAAATAATTGTGCTTATATAGCAAACAAGATAAATTTCTAAATACCATTCCAGTACTTGTTAAAGTAAAATTTGCAGCGAAAAAGTTTCATTATTTAAAGCATATAAATAAAATACATGAATTAAAAAAACGAAATATTTTGATAGCAAATTCTATACAAAGACAGTGACATACAAATTAGCACACATGAATAAATAATTGGTAATAACCTTCTTATAAAACACTTCCACTGAACATGTAATACGTAATACGAGAATTAAGTACAAAAGGCGCTCTCAATATGAAATGTTGAACAGATATGTTTTCAGTTCCCTCTCAAAATGTCTATATTTGTCTCAGCACAAAGAGAATCAGGAAGAGAATTCCTAAGGGTTGGGGTGTGGCTCTTTCAAAGGAGCAATCACCGAAATACTTGGCTCTACTCCTGTTGACAATTAACATGTTTTACGAAGCAGATGTAAGCTATCTGATTAAATAATGGGCTACACAATCAGACAAGTAAGCAAAGGCAAGACCAGCCTAGTAATCCACAAATGAGTTCATATAAAAAAGTAAATTGTCACTGACCTACCTTAAAAAAAAAGCCTCTTAATACCTTTGAAAAGTTATCATTTTGATTTTGACGTGTGCTCACTAATAAATAAATCTTTAGGGCGCTTAATTTTTATACATTTGAAAATCCTACTAGATACTGGTTAGGGCGCTTAATTTTTATACATTTGAAAATCCTACTAGATACTGGTTACATGAATTCGATAAAGATAATGATATTTTCAAAGGTCAAAATGGCAAATTTAGTATCCTTCAGTGTAATTCGAGGAGTTTATATAAAAAATTTGATGCCATTGAAAATTTCGTATCTCGACTTGATTTCAATTTTTCTGTTTATGGTTTTAGTGAAACGTGGATCCACAACAACACACCGTTACTTTTTAATATAGACAATTATTCATTTTATCACAGTGTTAGACAAAATAGAAGAAGTTGAGGTGTTGGTTTGCTTATTCATAATTATTCATAATTCTTTTAATGTTAAAATCAGAACTGATATATGTCTTACAGATGAATTTTGTGAGTCCTTTTTTATGGAGATTATAATGTGTAACACGAAAAATATAATTATTGGTATCATATACAGAGACCCTAATAAAGGAATTGAGTATATGAATATAAAAAAGGCCTAAGTCCAATTTTTGGCGAAATTGAGTTATATATGGGAAATTGTTCCTTATACATTGACCCATCTTGTGCATAAATGATGAATCTGAAATCATCTCAGAAATGCCTTAAATAAAGGATGAAAGTCTGGTATGAATGTAAGAAAAGCCTAAGTCCAGGACTTAGGCTTTTCTTACATTCATATCTAGCGCCCTCTCTCATTACTTCTTGTTTAACCTTGAGTACCTCAAAATTGAAGTTGAAGTTCACTTGCAGATGTTTGTGCTTCTGTGTGTGTGTGTGTGTGTGTGTCAGAGGGTGTGTGAGGGGTGTTTGGGTGGGTGTGTGTCAATATATATATATATATATATATATATATATATAAAAAATAGCTCCTCAAAAAAAAAAAGTAATTCCTATGCTGATGTGAGTGTGTGGATGTGGGGCATGCAGGGTGGATTCAGGATTGATGTTTTCTTACAAAATTCGCTCACAACACAATTAAAGTTTTTTGATTTTTTTTTTTATAGAATTTTACCCCAAAATTCACTGATAATCAATAAAATAAAAAATTCTGCCCATTTACAAAAGCACTTTACCCCAAGATCTCTGGCAAACATGAAATAAAGATCCTTGCTAAGGAAAAGATCTCACTCCATTTACACCCCAACCTTAGCTTAAGTGGGGACGCCCTCTGTATTTCTTGTTTTTCTATTTAATAAAAAAAAAAGATAAAAGGAGCACCCATACCACCCCCCCCCCCCATTTTGAACTGTTGTTTGTGTGCTTAAGACTTCTTGGTTTCATGGATGAAGAACAGTGAACTGTAAAACGTGAATAATTGATCATTTTGCAAACTTTTTTTTCAGTATTTGAACACCTACACATGTCCTCACAGTTAAAACCCACACACCCCCACCCACACCCGCTCGCTCATCCCAAAACACATCAGCTATAAAAAAATATTAAAAAACCCCTAAAATACAAAAAGATAAGGGGCCCTTTTTGTCTGATATATAAAAGAATTCTCTTGTGTATCATTTTTATACATTCAGTACTACAGAAGTCTACCATGTATATGAATGTAAGAACGACCTAAGTCCATATGATTCTAAAAACGACCCAAGTCCACCAGACAAAAGGCCCCGCCCACAAGTAACTTGAATATTTATGTTCATAAAAAATTTACACTTAAATTTGTTGTATGATGTACTCTGATGTCTTTTGGCCAAATATACTTTAATTGCCCAAATTGAAAAAATATTCAGTTTTTTTCGATTATCTCGAAATGGCCTCCTATGGACTTAGGCCTTTTTTATATTCATATACTCAATTAATTATTTCAATGATGATATAGATGAATGTCTTGAAAAAAATGTCTTCCGAAAATAAGAATATTTACGTCATTTCAATATCAATATTCGATATTTCAATTCGACATTTCAATATCGACCTTCTTAATTGTAACTCGGTGAATTGTATTAATGATTTTGTAAATATTGTTTATAATAATTCATTCCGTCCCTTGATAGACAAACCTACTCGCATCACTACTCAATCGTCCACTCTTATTAATAATATTTTTACAAATGTACATTCAGTTCCGTGTCAAACAGGATTATTTTACAATGATATTACTGATCATTTGCCAATATTTCAAATTTTAAATATGCTTGCAGAAGAATCAAGACCCGAAGTACCCATTTGTTCTACCATTTCGAATTAATCCATCCACCATAAATTCTTTGAAAAATGATTTATCTGATATTGTGTGGGATGAAGTTTTTTCTTCTGATGATGTTGACCATGCTTATAACATATTCATTCATAGTTTTAAAAATGCTTATGTCAATAACTGTTTCCCCAATAAGAAGAATAGGAAAAAGTCCCCGAGGAAACCCTGGATAACATCCTCATTATTTAAATTTATTGTTAAAAACATAATAAATCTGTCATTTTACTCAGGTACGGTTCCTAAAGACATGAAAATTGGTAAAATAATTCCTGTATTAAAAAAGGGTGATCCTCACATATTTTCTAATTATCGACCAATTACACTACTTCCATGTTTTTCAAATATATTAGAAAAGTTAATGTATAACAGGCTTATAGGTCATATCAATAAGAACAACCTTTTTAATAATTCACAATACGGTTTTAGGGCAAGCTCATCATGCGAGCATGCTCTGATTGATCTTCATGACCATATCCTTAATAAGATGAATGCTAATTTACACTCCATTGGTATATTTCTTGATCTATCTAAAGCCTTTGATGTAATTGACCACAATATTTTATTTGCTAAATTGTCAAGATTTGGAATACGTGGTACTGCTTTTACACGGTTTCAGAATTATTTATCTAATCGTTTCCACTATACCATTTATAATAACTTTGTTTTTCACCATGAGAGGGTCCAGTATGATGTCCCCCAGGGCTCCACACTGGGCCCTCTCCTGTTTCGTATTTATGTAAATGACTTATGCAATGTTTCTTCACTTTTTCACTTTGTTCTTTTTGCTGACGATACGAAATTTTGGGAAGGGCGCCGCTCAGTGGCGACCACCACTGGATTTTCTTGTCTCTTATTATATATCCTAAATCTACTTCTTGAATGTGATTTCATTTATATATTTCATATATTTGATGTGCATCATGTCCATGAGATCAGTTATGGCGACTTTTTGGATATTTGCGATCCTCGGATCTGTGTTTTTGACTGGTTTTGCCCTGGAAGCTGACAACCATCCGTCAAGCCTTGTAAATACACGGACCGAGATACTTAATCTGTGCGGCACCTCGGGCGGACCCCTACCACTTGGAGACGAAGACTTCCCTCCAGAAATCAAGCCCCGTAAAAGAGGTAAGATGGGTAGAATCAGGACACGCTTGAGAAAGAGGGGATTGAGACCCGCTCTTCCAACAATAATACTTGGGAATGTACGTTCATTACCAAACAAGATGGAAGAACTTGAAACATTAACTATATACATGAATGAATACCGAGAATCTTGTCCTATGGCCTTTACAGAAACATGGCTTAGAGATAGTATCCCTGACAGCGCAGTAGATATCCCCCATTTTGACATAGTTAGAGGAGACAGAACAGAGGAGTCAGGAAAGGGGAGAGGAGGAGGAGTATGTTTATATATCAACAATAAGTGGTGTAACAATTGGAATGTCAAAGATGTCTGTCTGCCAGATATTGAACTCATTGGAGTAGGGCTCCGTCCCTTCTACCTTCCCCGTGAATTCCCCCAGATTTTCATCACAGTGGTATATATTCACCCTCTGGCTGATGTTAATATAGCCAGCGAGACAATAGCCCGAAAAATCAACCATCTTGCCTTTTTATCCCCTGAAGCACCCTCATTCATTATGGGTGACTTTAATCAATGTCGCTTGAATTGTGTATTACCAAACTCTAAACAATACATAGATATAACAACCCGAAATAACGTCACACTTGATATGTGTTACGAAAACATTCCTAAAGCATACACCGGGAAGCCATGTCATCGTTTGGGAAAATCCGATCACCAGAGCGTTCTATTGATACCAGTCTACAGACAAAAGCTCAAAAGAAGCCGACCTGTCATGAATCAAAGTTACAAGTGGACCGATGACTCAACGAAGGAACTACAAGCTTCGCTTGACTGCACAGACTGGGACCTTTTGTGCGATACAGCTCTCTCACTTGAAGAAGCCACCGATGCAGTAACGAGCTACGTCAAGTTTTGTGTCGACACCATTATCCCTCAGAAATCGTGTAAAATCTACCCTAACAATAAGCCATGGGTAACAAAAGAACTCAGAGATCTACTGAAGATGGAGAACAATGCCTTCACTGAAGGAAACACAACTCGTCTGAAGGAATTACAACGATAAATTAAACGCTCTGTTAAAGTTTGCAAAAGATCATAATTATAAAGAAAATCTGGAAAATAACTTCGAAGCCGATAAACCCGCAGCGCATGGAAAACAATGGAAGTGATCACTGGGTATAAACAAATACCCAAAGCGTCGGGAACTGATGTTACTGAGAACTTTGATGAGGAACTTAATGACTTTTATTGTAGATTCGATAAAGAGTTCATAGTTGAAAATGACTTGGTTAAAATTAGACTAAAAGATATGTTGAATACAACTGAATGTGTGATTTGTATAACCGAGCACGATGTAAGAAGATGTTTTGGGGCGCTATTAAACCAACAAAGCCCCGGGTGGACTTAG
>CALNVZ010000013.1:0-26769 GCA_940671915.1 Paracentrotus lividus
TCACCCATCAGAGTATCATCAACTCGTTCTGCATCAATGATCTCCGCCATGCTTATCATCCTCACCGTGGTTTTCATTATATCAGGTTAGGTGCATTTTCATTGTATTCCCCCTTTTCAAGAGTTTGCTATGAGATTAAAAAGCGACGCCTTTTTGGTACATTTTTTTAGGTTAATGGTCCCGGAATAGTTAACGATTGTTAACAATAGTTTAACAATGTTTGTTTGAAATATAATGATAATAATCATAATAATAATAATAAGTTTGGTGATAGGTAATGGAGATATCCCTTGAAACTCTTTTGCTGAAGATTAATTAGTTTGCTTGGTGTATAGTATACAAATATACAATGACAATCGAGGATCTGGTTAAAACTATTCGCATCGAAGGAACATCACATAGTACTATTCTCTGAGGCCATCGCCCGAGAGAGAATAGTACTATGTGATGTTCCTGAGTGCGAATAGTTTAACCTGTTCTGAGAATGAGTCATTGTATATTTGTTTTATATCCCTTCACATTCCTTTTAATTTTTTTTATATGAACAAAATTATATAGTCTATGCTTACCTTTCTTCTGGATCCAATAAAATCAATTTTTATTTTTACCGCGACAAAAATCTTGCGAGCGCTGAATCGTCATCGAGTGATTTGATGTCGATCTCATCCAACTCACACCATCAATTTGTGAACAAAATTCACGGAATATAGATACAGCATACTTAATTTGTTTCTGAGTATTAACGCTGTCAGTCGAGTTCATGAAATCCACAATTTCTCGTCATTATACTGCTGAAATTCTTCCGTTATTACCATCAATCTGGCAACTAGTGGAGGCAGCCATTTTGTCTGCTTACAAACAAAAATCAGCTGTTCACGATCAAGCGCACCTGTTAGTGCAGCTCGCCGAAAGTTTCCCCGTGGCATTGCAGTGGAGAATTCAGGTAAAGAGCAGCAGAGTAGCACCGCTCGCGTAGTGCGTTGCGCAACTCGTGAATAGGGTGGGGGGGGGGTCGGAAAAACGTTATAGTCCAGTTTTTCCTAGGGAAAAATGTACTATGCGTGACGTCATGAAGAAAAACGAACTATTTCTTGAGAAACGTTTTTCTAGTTAAACTATTCTTTTTCTCCTTGTGTACACTCTCAATGCAAACAATCTTAGATAAGGGATATAATAGGGATTATTTTCATCAATTATAGGGAGCTTTCTAAATATGTAGACCTGATGAGAAGGAGGTTGTAGAAGTAAGAAGGAAGCTTTAACAAATATTTATATAAATGATGGCTTCTTCATCGTGAAGCCATAAACTCTCCTCGCTACTCGTTGGAGTCGACTGCTTTAATTGAGAGTGTCTGAGATGAGGCATTCCAAGTTCTCGATTAACCATGTTGATTTGTACCAGGACCTTAGAAGAGCTTTCAGTTCAGTTTATTAACATATTCCAATCAAAACATAAATAATAACAACAATTATATGTCATTTAAAACTATACATTATTTGATAAATCATAAAAACGAATGACATCAGTAGCATAAGAAAGAAAGAATATGAGGAGCTAAGTTAAAAGCTAAGCTTGTTACATTATAGGCTCCTTTATGAAGATGATGTATAAGAATACATAAAGAAATAAATAAATACAAAGATATATAAATAGGAGTAACTGAAGAATGTGCATTAACATATCATTTTTTTTTAACATTGAATTATCTATCTGTACACAAGGTAATAGGTGAGTTTACCGGGATGATGTCATCATATTTCGATGTGTAATGACGACATCATCTCGGCACTACATTATAATCATACATTAATATATTATACGCAATGGAAAAAGTGAGGAGTACCAAGATGATGTCGTAATTTGTTGTAAAAAGATGACAGCATCTCGGATCTCGGCACTGCATTTTACATATATAAACCTCTCCCAAAAGTTTCGCAAGTGGACTTTGGGCATGATAACTTTTCAGGTACGCTTTAGTTATTCCTGATATTCATACCATTGGAAAGATAATTTATTCCCTTTTTATTGATATCGTATTTGTAATGACTTTGTCATGCTTCAATGCACATAATATCAAAATATGGAGAAAAGTAAAAGTCAAATGTTTTAAAATGCACTTTTATTGATCAATTGAAGTTCCGCAACTTGACTTTAGGTCCTGATAACTTTGGGGATATTTTTGATTTTTATTGAATTCTATACCATTGTCAAGTTAATTTATTCCTCTTTTGATTGATACCTTATTTGTCATGGTGATGTCATGCTTGGGTCCACAGGAACCCTGAACACCACCTGAATACATGGTAAAGCGAAAGATAATTTTCAGTTTAAATTTCTGTAACACTACTTTGAAGCTTCATACATTTTAATGTGGGTTTTCAAGCATGATCAATTTTCATAGCATTAAAAAGTTCATTTATTCTTCTTTTTATTGATACCCTATTGCAATAGTAACATCATGTTTCAATGCACATAACTCATGAATATAATGCAAAGTAAAAAGTGAAAAATAGCGAAATGCTTTGTTATTGCTGGCAACGAACAGTAATACTGACAATAGGCATTCAATTTGGAACATTTATCTCCTGACTTATCCTAACATACAGGTGTTCTGTGCATGCAAGAACAACACTCTCGTTACAATTGGGTTGTCATTAAAAGAAGAATAAATTTACTTGACAATGATATAAAATTCAATAAAAATTAGAAAATACCCCAAAAAGCTATCAGGGCCTAAGTCGAGTGGCGGAACTTCACTTTAATGAATGCATTTTGCAACATTTGAGTTTTTACATTTCTCCATATTCTGATATTCTGTGCATTGAAGCATGACAAAATCATTACAAATAGGATATCAATAAAAAGGGAAATAAATTATCTTTCCAATGGTATGAATATCAGGAATAACTAAGCGTACCTGAAAAGTTATCATGGCCCAAAGTCCACTTGCGCAACTTTTTGGGAGGGGTTAATATATATATATATTATATATATATATATTATATATATATATATATATATATATATTCCGTAAGACAGTAGTTGGGCACTAAGGAAACTCCGTCTTTCCTGAAATATATATATATATATATATATATATATATATATATATATATAATATATATATATATAATATATATATATTTTTTTTTTTTTTTTTTTTTTTTACATTGAACTACCTATCTGTAGCAATGGTAATAGTGAGGCGTACCGGGATGATGTAATCATTATTTTGATGTGTAATGACGACATCATCTCGGCTTTGAGCGTCAGGCGTGAAGAGGGCACATTATTATGACATTTTTTATCAATAGCTTCCAGTTTTTTCACCAGAACCTCACTGAGATTCACGTCCACACGAATCGAAAACTCCCTATTGTCTATTTCAGTGAGTGAGCTCACGGCAGCCAAGACCCTTCAACGTGTAAGGCCCCTCGTTCGCTGAAATGGAGCTTAACACAGCCTCCCTATTCGACCTCCATGTGGACTAGAAAACCCTAAGCAACGGAACCACGATCACCACCATCCCGAAACTCATCCCAGTTAAAGCCTTGGACAGGTGTTCAAGGGGTGGGATACCCGGGGGCCATCGGATCTGCAGGAGACCAGGTAATTATAAACACCGCATTTGTACAATGAAACAGGGCTGACCTATACTAGACGAGGATCCGGGGTTAACTGCACACCCGTAAATGTCTGTGTCATCGCATAGTATACTTAAAATGATATTCAACAGTTTACTAAAGACTTAAATTCACGTACCTGAGATGTGCCTGTTATCGCGCAGCTCGGTGTCCAAGATTATAGGAGATTACAGCAGAGTTTGCGACATTTGTTCATGAGTTTACGACATATACCGCAAATGTGTCTGTTATCGTGCAGCGTATTTCAGGGCCACCATACTATATCCCTATCCTGATGAGTCTGCTGATGAGGACCTCCGCCCTCAGACTAAGCGGTCACTACCCTTAGATCAAACTTTCTTACCTGACAATCTCAGCCTAAACTACCGACATCAATCTTTCCAAAGCGCAACATTCTGATCAAGTAATACACCCGAAATATTACAAATTTAGCGACCACCCTTCGCATTTTTGTGGCGTATGTTCTGTTTATAGATTGTCTTTCGGGGCCGTGTCAGCGTGGTTGGTGCGAGGAGACGATGGAAGGCTATCAGTGTCATTGTCCAGAAGGATTCACAGGGAAAGACTGCTCAGAAGGTACGAATGAAAAATGTTATGATACAGCACAATTACTAATGAAACATTTGTGTGCATGAACAGAATATTACGTCTAACAGGCCCGTAACTAGGATTTTTACGGGGGGGGGGGGGTTCGAAATTTGAAAAAGTGGACCTTTTTCAAGGATTTTTTTTTTCGAGCGCGAAGCCGAAATTTTTAGTTAAACTTGGAGTAAACTATGCATTAGGCTATCGTGATTATAGACTCGATTCAGTATCCGCGAGCACGAAGCTCAAAACTGAGGTTAATTGTGCATTATAGACCCTATTTATAGTATCCGCGAGCGCGAAGCGCGAGCTGAAAATTTTAGGAATCTTAATGGCTTTTATTTTTTGTTGTTCATTTAGTAATGAATATAAAGGAATGCGTGCGCGAAGCGCGAGCCCAAAATTTTGAGTTCAAAATTGGAGTTTATTGTGCAATATACAGCCTATTCAGTCCGCGAGCTGAAAGTTTTGAGCTAAAAATTGTGCCTTATAGACTCTTTTTAGGATCTATATTGAAGATACATAATAATCTTGGCTCATTAATAATCTTAGCTTTAACCACCCCCAATCTAGCCCAAACACAATTACACCTATTCTTTTTACGAGGTTTGTATCCAGCAGAGGGCACTGGGTCCAACCCTTTTTTAATGCTTAATGTTTGTTAACTTTACAGTTTAAAGTCGCATAGCGACCGAGCAGGAAAATTTGGGGTTTTAAAAGACATAATTATGAAGTAAAGAAAGGGGTACTTATTGTAAGTGACACCTTCTACTGGACTTTTAAAGAGTGTGAAAGGCTTCTTTTTAGTATAAAAAGGGCACTTTAAGCTAAGAAAAGGGGCACTCTGCCCCGTGTCCCCCGGTTCCACAGCCTCTGTTATGCAGGTGTCACATTTGCCGTGTTGGCGCACCGTTCGCCACCGTTCTGGCCAAATTTGTGCACACGGCGGCAAACGGAGAGGCACGCGGTGAAGCGGTTGAAGCCCGTCCAACACGTTCATAGGAGCTCGCTGGGCACACGTTCCCGAAAGGATTTTTAAAGAACGGCCGACTCTTGCCGTTTTTTATTTTTTGGGTGATGACCGGGTATTTCAGAACGGTCTTAAACCGGACCAGTCGTTAAAAGGGCGGTAAAAGGACTGAATAGGGACGCCGCGCCCGTTTCATGCCCGTTTACAGGACGGAGATGAACCGTGGTGAGGTCGGGCAACATGAATCGATAACCCCCCCCCCCCCTTTTCGCGTCAAGTACGCCCCCTTGTGGCTGAACTTGCCCTCTCTAGTACATGAAACTATACGTGAAAACTATGCTTTTAAATCAGTTGTCCCTTGATTGTTTACCAACAAGATCAATCAAGATCTAAATGAATTTGAGTTAAAAATAATACCCAGAGTAATATTTTTACAAAACAAAAGTATTATATACCATAAGGAATAAATCATATGACATAAACATGGAGGTGATTATCAACTTTATTTGGGGCTGCTTTACTCGGAAATTATAGTTTATATAGGGGGCCCATATTTTGTCGCATTTGTTACATTTACTTTTAGCCTCTGTTTCAGTTTTCATATCAATTCAGTGCTGGTTTAATTATTACACTTTATAATAGATTTATACAATATCGAATTGGTCGTACTTATTATATTGTTATCTAGATTCTGAAGAAGTGAGGGAAAAAACTCAAAGGATTTTTTCCCCACAAAGTTTCTTCATTTTGAAATAATGATATTTTGTATGTTTTGATTATTATTATCGATATATAGGGGGTCTGCGTTTTGGTCTTTGATCGTCCAATATCCCATCAGTATTCAAACAACCATGCAGGGTAGGAGTCGTTCCACACGGGTCACTTCATCCATTCATATACATGTATATTATTATTTATTTATTTCTAAGGGGAGGGGCGTTCGATAAGGGGGGGGGGGGGGCAAAGGCAACTAATTCCCATTTTAGGCACCTTTTTCTTAAATTTTCGGTCGGGAAATGCCTGGGTAAGTCTCTTTGTATTTCCGATTCTGTGTAGGCTTCCTTGAAAAATGGTTCATATTGCTATCTCACAAACATAACCATATACCCTACTGATATTTAAAAATTACATGAATTATATACAATCTATGGGTAACAAAATTCGTATTTTTGGCATTCTTAAAGACGGTTTCTCAGATATAGAATACAATGGCATTATGCATGTATTTTTATTACTACAAATATTATATTAAGGTATATTGTCTTGTATTCTGATTAATCTATTTGAATGATCACAGTAAAATCACTCAGAGTGGTCGTGTGTAAAACAATGAAAATAAAAATAAACAAAAAACTAATCCATGGATCATACAAAAAACATCCTAACTGCAGAATTATGAATGATGTAGACATTTTTCTTGATGTGATTCTATGGGGGTTATAATTTGGCTAAAAGAATATTGCAATGAAATGATTATGAAAAAAGTATTAGACAATTCATAATATAATGATTAAAAAAAGATGATAAAGTACCTTTATCATGATGACAATATTTCATTTGATATAACAGGATTTAATCATTTCAAAAGCACAGGGACATTTTCTAGGAGAAATTAAAGTAATATTCGTTAAAACTAACACAATTTCTGTTTAATGAAACGCGGGTATAAAGTAAACATGTAATTTTGGCAAAAACGTATGAGACCAAACTATACTGAAGCTTTTTGGGAAAGTAGTATAATGTTTATTTCCAAAGTTGTTATAATAAAACTTTAGAAACTAATGTCAAACAAAACAAAGCAAACATTAAAAATAGAATTGACATTACTTTAGATTAAATGCCCATAAAAGGACCCAATTTTAAATTCTTCTCCCCGACAACGACAATAAAAATAATTCAGATTATAATGTATGTTTGAAAAGCTTAAATATCATTCCTCTCTAGACCTGTAAAGAGAGCGACGAGATCGAGAGCTTCGAAAACAAAGGGCGGTTTGAAGACACCATATAAGTGATTTTAAGACACCATAAGGGAAGATCTACCAGTTCAGACCACCACCGTGCACGACCGCTTTGTGGACGGGTGAGGAGCGCTTTTTCCGTCCTTACACCATTCATAAACCGTCTTTACAATGCCATTAGGCAGCTTTCTAACGCCAGACCGAACGTCAAGCTAGTACGAGATGACGTCATATCGCCACTGCGCATGCTCAAATTCTTACACTCGGGTCGTCTTCTAAATCTGAGGACGGGAGTCGGGGGAGATTTCCCCGATTCCACGTCGTCGCGACAACGACGACGTGAGTGAAATTTCTTCTATTGAAAAACAGCTGAATACATTAGAAATGATGGAAGAAAAGATGAAAGAAGAATAGAAACAAAGAAATACACTAGAAATGATGGAAGAGAAAGTGATGTAAGATAAAAAACAAAAAACAAAACAAAGAAATACATAGGAAAAGAGGAAAAAACGGTGAACGAAGGTAAAACACAAGGAAAATACATAAGAAATGATGGATGATAAGAAGAAAAAAACAAAAAAAAACAAACAAAGAAATACATAAGAAATAGTGAAAGAGAAGTAAAAGAAGGATTTAAAACAAAGAAATACATAAGACATGATGGAAGAGAAGATGAAAGAAGGATTTAAAACAATGTAATACATAAGAAATGAAGGAGAAGATGAAGGAAGAAAAAACAAATAAATACATAAGAGATAATGAAAGAGAAAGTGAAAGAAGGATTAAAAACAAAGAAATACATAAGAACTGATGGAAGAGAAGATGAAAGAAGGAAAAAAAAAACAAAGAAATACATAATAAATGATGGAAGTGAAGATGAAAGAAGGAAAAACAAAGAAAAACATAAGAAATGATGGAAGAGAAGGTGAAAGAAGGATTAAAAACAAAGAAATACATTTAAAAAATGATGGAAGAGAAGATGAAAGAAGGAAAAACAAAGAAATACATAAGAAATAACGGAAGAGAAGATGAAAGAAGGATTAAAAATAATGTAATACATAAGAAATGAAGAAGAAGATGAAGTAAGAAAAAAACAAAGAAATACATAAGAAATAATAAAAGAAAAGGTGAAAAAAGGATTAAAAACAAAGAAATACATAAGAAATGATGGAAAGGAAGATAAAAGAAGGAAAAAAAAAAGATATACATAATAAATGATGGAAGTGAAGATGAAAGAAGGAAAAACAAAGAAAAACATAAGAAATGATGGAAGAGAAGGTGAAAGAAGGATTAAAAACAAAGAAATACATTAAAAATGATGGAAGAGAAGATGAAAGAAGGAAAAACAAAGAAATACATTAGAAATAATGGAAGAGAAGATGAAAGAAGGATTAAAAACAATGTAATACATAAGAAATGAAGGAGAAGATGAAGAAAGAAAAAACAAAGAAATACATAAGAGATAATGAAAGAGAAAGTGAAAGAAGGATTAAAAACAAAGAAATACATAAGAAATAATGGAAGAGAAGCTGAAAGAAGGAAAAACAAAGAAATACATAAGAAATGATTGAAGAGAAGAGGAAAGAAGGAAAAACAAAGAAATACATAAGAACTGATGAAAGAGAAAGTGAAAGAGGGATTAAAAACAAAGAAATACATAATAAATAATGGAAGAGAAGCTGAAAGAAGGAAAAACAAAGAAAAACATAAGAAATAATGAAAGAGAAAGCGAAAGAAGGATTAAAAACAAAGAAATACATAAGAAATGATGGAAAAGAAGATGAAAGAAGAAAAAAACAAAGAAATACATAAGAAATGATGGAAGAGAACATGAAAAGAAAAAAAAAAAACAACAAAGAAATATATAAGAAATGATTGAAGAGAAGAGGAAAGAAGGAAAACCAAAGAAATGCATAAGAATTTATGGAAGAGAAGGTGAAAGAAGGATTAAAAACAAAGAAATACATTAAAAAATGATGGAAGAAAAAGGGAAAGACAGATAAACAAAGAACACAAGGAAAAAATAAAATACATAAGATACTATACAAGCACATAAACATAATTCAAATAATTGTCACCCGGTCCAAACATCTTTGTCCCGTGACTATCGAAACTACCGTCGTCAAAAATTCGAAAGCGCTTCTGCGAGGGAACGAACGAGGTCTGCACGACCTCGATACGCTCCAGTTAACTCGTTGTAGCTGACGTTCGGTCTGAGGTTAGAAAGCTCCGTATTATACCGCCCGTACACCGGGTCTCTATCGACCGAGGCCTGCGGTTCATGCCCGGCGGAAATTTTGAGCATGCTCAGTCATGCTCAAAATATTCGCCGGGCATGAACCGAAGGCAAAATCAGAAGACGGGTCATCACCGACCCACCGTGTATTATCTCCGGGTATCCTCCGTGTCCCGTCGTTCGTATCAACTTGTTTCGCACGGTCGCGAACGGTGGGAAACGGTGAGTCACCCGGCGAAGAAAACAATTTTGTTTTTCTTGTCAGAGAGCGTTGAGGCCGGCGGGCAAGCGGTAATCACACGGACAAAAGGAAAGCGTGGTCTATATATGAGGACGGTCAGCCCGGTACCAGGCTGGCTAGGACCTGGTATAGACCCGGTATAGAACGATACAGACCCGGTATAGAACGACACCGACCCGGTGAAAATTAAGAAAAATGTAATGTGGCCGGTGCCGTTCTATTGCCGAGTTGGAATTTGTTGTTTTTCGGTGAACGGCGAAAACCCGTTCAATTTACCCGGTAAATGTGACACCTCCATTAGACCCCAATATCCTCAAGCGCGAAGCGAGAGTAGAAAACTTTGAGCTAAAAAATTGAAGTTTATTGTGCATTATGGACCCTATTTAGTATTCGCGAGCGCGAAGCGCGAGCCCAAAATTTGGGGTTTCAAAAGACATATGGAGTGACAAAGGGGCCCTTTTTAGTATTAAAAGTGCCCTCTTTCAAACAAAAATTGTTCACGGGACTTTTCAAATCTCTGAAAGGCTTCTTTTTAGTATAAAGATGACACTTTACCTTAGAAAATGGTAGGGGTACTTTTATGGTGGATGAAAAAGGGGGTCCCGTTCCACCGCCTCTGCCATTAGGCCTTTTTTCTGTTATATCCTTTCCTAAAATTGAAGATAACATCATTTAAAAATAAGAAATAGAACACAAATGCAAACGAAAACATTCCTGCGAAATGGTTTAAGTGTAATTCCTGCGTATTTGTTTAAAAAAAACATGATTATCATCCCCAAAATAAAAAGTTGCGAGCGCGAAGTGCGAGCGAAAGATTTTACATGTAGGGGGACTGAAAGTAAAGTGTTTTAATCTTCCTTCCTTGTATTTCTATTCAAGTATCTGCTGCATTTCTGCCAAAAAGTTGGGTTTTATTCTATTTATTATTATTTTTTTTAATGGTCAAGCGGACCCTGCTCGCCTGCGGGGGGGGGGGGGTGGTTCGAACCCCCCAAAACCCCCACCCCCCCTAGTTACGGGCCTGTTTAAGTATCGACTGAAATATTTCGGAATTTTCCGGGTTTTTTGGGCTGTATATCGAACAGTTTTATGTGTGGGAAAAGGCGTTTAACACGGACATACTGAAGCTTTTTTGTCTTGGACTCATCAGAGTATTATATATAAATTCGCATGAATGGAGAAGTATGTTTATCATACGTGTATATACAAATGAAAATGAAAATGAAATGAAAAGGAAGAATAAAGTATCACTATTTTTCCTGAGAAAATTTATGTAGTAATTGTAAAAGAAGTTGCAAGAGTATTATTATCAAATAATTCGTCAATTATTCACACAGCTCAACAAATCGTAGTAACGGGATCTCCACCCAACGCCTCGAACGTGACAGATGACTCAGGGTCGAACTCATTGACCTCGAGTTCAGTCTCATACAGGTCAGAGGTGACGCAGCAATCATTGACCATGTGGTCTTCGCTGTATTCATCATTCACCTCGTGGGTGACGACAGAGGCTTCTACATTGACAGATGCGAATACTATACCTACAGAGGCTTCTACGATATCTACTGAGGCGACTTCTTTACCGACAGAGGGTACTACGATTCTACCAGAGGTGACTACGATGTCGATTGGTGTGCATACGATGTCGTCTGAGGCGAGTACGATGTCTACCGAGGCAGCTGCGATGTCTACTGAGGCGACTACGATGTCTACTGAGGCTACTACGATGTCTACTGCGGAGACTACGATGTCTACTGAGGTGACTACGATGTCTACTGAGGCGACTACGATGCCGACAGAGATAACAACATCGGAAATATCAGGTAATTTTTTTCGTATATAGCACGAATTTAAAAACGAATCACTGCGAATAGAAATCTTGACCTTAAGATTGTAGATCTCATTTTATACGATACGCAAATGAAACTGTTACAACTCTTACGATTTGGCTGCGAACAAGAAACGGATGCAATGCGAATGGGAAATTGCCTTCAAAACCCATCTTGTATTTCGAATTAAAGAGACATTTTAAAAGACTAAATTGGAATATTCGTTAAAGAGTATGCCCTTCGCATAAAATTGATTGATAAACTGTTAAAATTATGATATGACCCATACAGTTTGTAAAAGTGGGAGTTTTTTTATATATCACAAACTGTTAGGCCTAGTGTTTGGCATTTTCATAAAGCAGGAAAACAAAACTTTGTTATGCAATTTGTTTCGTGTCATTTGGGGTCGATGTCAATGTTAAGATATTATCAGTATTCTATATGGTCAAAGGATGCGTGAATTCTGATTCTCTCCTTGACGCACAAAATTTATCAAACGTTTTGTTTTACAAAAGCAAATTGAACAAAAAAGTGTATCAGCAAGAAAAATTTGTTAGCCTATCCACCCTCTTGTGGTACTATTGCTTGAAACACAGCCTGTAGGCATATATGATTTTGATACCAGTTGTGCTACAAATATAATTCTTATTATTCCGCATTTCACAAACTTCAACGGTTCCGTAGTGTTAATAAAAAGTTGCAATTTTACTTTCGACAACAGAAATAAATACAATAATTGACTCTATAAAAGTTGGTAAAATAGAATACCGTGAAGTTTAAACAAACAATGGCACAATCTTAATAATAAACAGTAGAAAAGTACGTCACCATGTAAAAAGGTATATCACGTATTGGCCTTAATAATTATCCAAATGGACATTTATATTGTATTTATATGGGAATAACATGAATTGCTTTCAACTCACATTTACTATTGCGTTTACCTTGTCTTCTTTACTTTTGGCATTCATTAACGTTGCAGCTAGCTGTCCACCCGATTGGTTCTTTAACGGAACCAAATGTTACAAGATGCTTGGTATTTCCGATTGGCACAAGGCAAAGGATCAGTGTAGTAACATGAATGCCGACCTTGAAGGAGAA
Source organism: Paracentrotus lividus (assembly GCA_940671915.1). Classification (NCBI taxonomy): domain Eukaryota; kingdom Metazoa; phylum Echinodermata; class Echinoidea; order Camarodonta; family Echinidae; genus Paracentrotus; species Paracentrotus lividus. The sequence continues at coordinate 12,568 of CALNVZ010000013.1, forward strand.
GCTGGGTCAAGACAGGCTTCATTGCTGATGACAGAAAGCCTAGAAGAAGACAAGTTCATTGCAGCTAAATTTAGTTCAGACGACATCCATGGAATTTGGTTGAATTGCAATGACATCGAGAATGAACAGGTTTGGATCTGTGATGATGCGGGAACTACTACGAACTACACGAGTAAGTAAACGATTGATCTCAATAACATTAATCTACATTAACATTATTGTAATACCAAAAGGCCTAATATTGAACACTGGCCCGTAAAAGGCTTGCGATAAACTCTTTTAAAAGAAATGCGCATGAACGCAACAGAGATCTTGACAGGCAATTTGCATTTTGCAATTGATTGCAAAACTTTGTGGAACTAAGTCCTCTTATCATCTTTAAGGAGTTAGATTTTCAATCGTTGTATTCATAATTCATAATTGATTATCATTTCAGAAATAAGATTAATCATAATATCAAATAATAATTGATATGACTATCGTTATTGCTATTATTAAAATTCCATCGACCTGAAGACCAATATAATAAATCAGTGATGAGGGAAGATTTGGGACGGCTTCTAAAAATTTTAAAGCAAAGTTCCATCCGGAAGCAAACTTAAATTTCTGACAATCCCCGAAAGAAACTTCTTCTAATCAGCAAATAAATATTAAAATATTTACAATGAATGAATTTTACAAATTGCACCATACTGTATTACTTTCTTTTTGACATACAGATTGGGACTCCGGAGAACCTAATAATTACTTACCTAACAACGTAAGTAGCGGGGAGGATTGTGCGGCCATTTGGAGTGGATCGAAATGGAATGATGTGGGGTGTAACACGCATTACAACATCAGAACAGTATGTCAAATAACTTTGTGAAAAATCCATGAGTCATTGAAACAGCCATTGACAGAAAATCTGATTTTCTTCATGGGAGCTGATAGGGACAAGGTGCCTTGGTCACATATCGTCGTACTTGCACGTGCGTGCTGTCTACGTGCAAAAACGTGGGCAAAATTTGGAAAAGTCGTACGTCACGTACTTTTAGTGCAGGAGGAACTTTCGCTGCGTGCGGGCTACGTTCGAGCTACGGATTTTCCGCACGTGCGCGCACGCACGCCCTCGGTACTGCCAAAGCACGCACAACGCGCCGACTCCGTAAGTCTTTTTAGATATTTGCGGCAGTCACTTACTGTACCGACGGCGCACTTGGCACGTGCGTGCTGCGCACGGGATAAGTGCGTGGCCCATGGTTGCTCATTTCAGCTGTTGATTGAGCACGCAGAACTCGCGTGGATCGTACGGACTAAGCAAGTGCTCCGCACTTACAACGCGCGTTGTGCGCACTGATTTCTACTGAGCCGACGTACGTTTCGTATTCAATATATAAAAAAATATATTAGTATGTATATAAAATATAATTATGATAATATGTGTGTGTATGTACATGTTTGTATATATGTCTCAATATTGCATAGAATCTCCTCAACTGTCAAAAAGTATTGCAGCATTGCATTTTTTTAAATTTTTTAATTTATGAGTCTTTTATAGAAAATATGTCCAACGAAGAAAGTACAGGCGGTGCGCACGTAAAGAGAAGTCGTCAGCCAAAAATGGCCGGTCGGGGCAGGCTCGAGGTCGCCCAGGCGAAGGCCGGGGGCGAGCAGCAATCGCCCAGGCGAAAGAAACGGCAGCCACAGGAACATAGGGCAAGCGGCAGAGGGGGAAGTTGGGGGATCCAAGCGGGTGGGGGAGCCTCATGGTCGCGCTGTGGCTGGCGGGGGGTTGGCCGCAAACAGGGGGGGCAAGAGAAAACATGAGGAAGACTTAGGGAGAGAGGGAATCAAAGACCAAGGAGAGAGGATGACTAATACAGAGGAAAGACTGACAATAGAGACTGCTGAAGAAACGCCGGGGGGTACGGGCCCCACAAAGGCAGCCGTAACTGCCGGGGGCGTGCAATGAGATCAAAAACAAAGCGCCGCAAATAAAGAATGGAAGGATGGAAAGCCGTGGCTGTGACCACCACCGAGGAGTACTGAGAATTTAATACATGTCTCTCACATAAAGTAGGCGCAGGAAAAGAAAAAGCCAGTTCGAAGCAATGGCCCCCCACGAATAACAAAAGCCAGAGAAAAATACACCAACGGTGCAAAAATAGGCACGGTGCACTGCGGGGCGCGGGGGAGTGGAGGGTCAGGGAGAAGCATATGAGATCAACACTCATGATAATGGGACACAATAGAACACTCAGGGCCTAAACCAATGCGTGAGAAGTAGGTTTGCAGTTGTAATCATCTTTGCTCAGGCAAGCTCCACCCCACAGAAGGCCAATGTGTCACCTGTATCAGGAGGCACACAGGGATGAAAGGCCGCATTGATGCCCAGGCACAGGCATGAGGTCCTAGCGGCGGCTGACCACGGCTCCAGTGGCCGAGAGCAGTAAAGCAAAGGAAAAACAATCAAAAAAAACGAGGAGAAGAAGCAGAGAAAGAGACGAAGAATGGATAGAACGAACATAGAGTATAAACATATTAGCAAACATTAACATATAGCATGAACCGTGATGATAGTGGTAGGCATAGTGAAAAAGTGCAGAGCGCCAAGAGAACAGTATATGGGTAATGTCGGAACGCGCCCGCGACGTGCCGGCTGAAGGAGGATCCGCTTGGCCAGTTATTGGCGCAAATGGAACTACCGCGCTGCTCGAGTCGTTGAGACCCCCTCCGTTGCATAACACGGCATTCAGGCTCGCATCAATAGGGGAGCAACCAAAGGTGTGCGCGGGGCCCTCCACCAAGCAGACCGATATCGGGGAGAGTGAGCGTACGGAAGACGCGTATGGTCTCACACCACCGGGAAGGCACTAGTGCATAAGGCCGAAGCGACTGCATGTGATCAAAACAACACATTAGTCTAAATTAGTAGGGACTCTGTCGTCTGTAAGCCGGAGAGAGGATTCTCGGGAGAAATTAGTAGCAAACAAACGTCCAAACACATAACCATGCGCACAAGTGAAAGGCACAACTCTATGTTTGACTTGTCATGTTCAAACACTATTCGAGCGTGTGAACCGGAGAAAGATGGGAAACGACCCACGGCACCACCACCAGGGGCACAAGGAATGCCGAAAAATTGCGTACGGCAGGTGCAAACACACGGGTCCCGGATACGTCGGGAGAAGAGGGAAAGTGGTAACCTCATGCGACACAACCATGGCACAAGGAAGGGCACGGAATGCGACTGCAGGCAGGACACCACAGGCGAGACTGCGGGAGCAAGTAGAAGGACGCATGTCACACACCAGGGCAACAAGGGAATGCCTTAACACGGCAGGCAAACACACAGGGCGTGAGACGCGTTGGAGTAGTGTGATGGGGAAAGGACTCTATAATCAACACCACCAAGTTGCATCATTAAGTTGAATGAGCCGTTAAGCTGATTCGTGCATGTGGCAAACACACAGTGCGATTACGCTTGGAGAGAGAAATGGAAGGAACGCAGGCACACACCATGGCACAAAAGGCACGAAGTCGACGCTCAGACACACAGGTCGGAACGCTGGAGAAAGGGAAGGACGGCAGTCATGCCAACTCTACCAGGGTGCACAAGGGAAGGCCGAAGCTACGCAAGCCAGACACACCAGAGGCGTATAGAGAACAGCTGTTGTGCCTTGTCAGATGTCATATGGGAAGGACGCTAGGGCTGTCACACAACCAGGGTGGCAAAGAAGCCGAAGCCGTATTGCAAGGGCAAACCTCCCCACAATGCTTAGCGTACCGAGAAGAAAGGAAGGACAGGCAACCACACCAGGGGTCACCAAGGAAGTGGCCCGAAGCGACGCATGCGAAGATGAGGCCACACACACTACCGCCGCCAATGACAACTAGGAATGGTGGTAGAAGAGTGGAAGACTTCATCGACCACCACCCAGGCCACCATACAAAATTCCGAATCACGTGCAAGTGCGTGAAACACACAGGCCCGTATACCCGCTAGAATGAGGGAAAAGGACCTCAGGTCACAACACCGAGGTAGGCACAAGGATTTGATAGAGCAAGTCTACTGCAGTCTCTAATGAACATCACATGGACACCAGGTAGCAATACCCCAGTGGAGAGTAGGAAAATAATACCGCCGAAGTTCCCGTGCCAAAAGAAAATACGCACACACAATGATATGAGATGCGATCGAGGGGGACCTGAAAGGCGCAAACGTGCGAGACTGAGCAAGAGGACAGCAGCTCCTTAACCTTGAGGGATTTAGATCGTCTCCGAAGGTCACGATATAAATTTAACAAACATGAGGACACTGGTGGGGGAAACAAGGTGACTAGAACCCCACACCACTCTCCTCGTCAAGAAGGGTCCGGCCAAAAAGGGGCAAAAGCGAGATGAGGTGGATGGAGATGAAGAAATACGAAAAGTGAAGAGCCGTCACGTCACCCCCAAAAAACAATTAAAAACAAACCAACAAACCAATAAGCAAAAGCACCAAGGTAAAGGATAAATTAGCGGAGGACAGCGATATAGGTAATAAGCAGCAAGACCACGAAGAACAGTGATGAGTACAAGGAACAATATAACAAGACGGGGGAATCAGTCGGAGGCGACCGTTGACAGCTTGCAGGGGAAAGATGAAGAAATGATTCCAGGGATGAAGCCTGCCAGAAAAGCGTGCTTCTTGTTCCTCTCATGCGTGTTTTTCTGTGTGCGTTTTTCGTGGGTATACTTATCTGGCCATCGGGAAAGTGAAACAGCGAAAGGGGGTACACATGCGTAGACTTCGGGAGTGATGGAGTCGGGGAAAGAACGTCGAGGCAACACACGGGCACCGGGGGAAGAAGGAAAGGCCTAACACGACAGTCAGACGACACAGCTAGACTCGGAAGAAGAGGAAAGGGACGCAGGGTCGCACACGCATGGCGTTTACAGAGATAAGTGGCCTCAAGCTAACGGCACAAAAAACACACACCGTGATTTAGTAAGGGATAACTCGAGGTGTTCAGATTGGATAGTGTCTTGTGAGAGCAGTTAGTCTGAGGCGTGTGTCTGGGGCAGTCGCGTGAGATCAGAACAAAATCTGTCCAATATAATGGGCAGGGAAGAAGTACGACGGAGTTACCGCGTGAAATGCCAAGAAGGCAGAGAAGGAAGGGGCACTTACACGGCACCAAGGTGGCAGCAGCAACATAGCAAAGTAACACCAGCGCAGGCCTCTTATACAGAAGCGAGAATTGTAGAAATCGAGACGCAGCGGTAGTAGTGAAGGCACCAGTAATAGTAGCCCACGCAAGCAAAAATAAATTCACTACGGAGACAACAAATCGGGAAAAAGCAAGGTAAAGTGCATATGGGGGGAGACACGTAACAGCGGCGAATGAGGAAAACAAACACAACAAGAGAGCAAAGCAGAGCGCAAACAAGCACGACAGCATGGACCAAGGAGGGACAACACACCACACCCAACATGAACATCTACTCTCAACAGGCCACACCAGAGACCAACAGCAGAGACGTATGTAGAATAAGAAGGAGTGAGTAGTCCACCGGGATAGGTTGGTGTCAAGGTGGCGGCTCAGAACGTCGGCCAGCGCCGTCTGAGGTTAAAGTGAGCAAGGCGGTTGTAGGAGCGGTGAAGGTGCACCCACTTGTCGTTCTGAGGCAACAGGGCAGGTAATGCACCAAAGGAGGTAAGATGAACCAATGAGCGGGGCGGGGGTGCGGGGGGTGGTATGGTTTGCGAGAGAGAGGAAAACAAGAGGAAGAGCACGAATGCAGGGAGTGGAGACGTGAAAGAGAGGTGAAGGGAAAGAAGAACTTCATTACGACCAGAAGTACAGGTGTGCTCAGTAGATTAGCACAAAGTGGAGGCTATACAAAAAACGCTGCACGGAATGGGACGGTTGACCCCGGGACCTGTGTTACCTGTGATGTAAGACTTTTATAGGGTCCCAGGCGACAAAAGCTGACGCCGTCAGCCAGTGGGCGGCCTAGGTCGAGTGCCGTGGGCGTTATGGAGAGCACAGAGGGGAGGCGACAAAAGTTGCGCATCGAAGGTTGACCGACCGACCGAGTACCTTAGAGTGGGAAGGGGCGACAAAACACGCCGCGCAGGGTGACATGCCAGGCGAGGCCGGGTGCTGGATGGAGAGCACTGTAGGAGACGACAAACGGCTGGCACAGAAGAGGGAAGTTGTGTAACCCGAGTGACCCTGCAGTTGAACTGAAGAGTTCGAGACCAGGTGGGTGCGACAAAAGGTGTACTCCGGTCACAATGGCAGTCGAGTGCCAAGGCCGCGCCGGGATGGGAGCCACTGAATGGGGCAAAAGCCGTACAAAACTCTCGGCACACAAAAGGTGACCTGACCTACGATGGGAAGTGCGACAAAAGGCATTTAGCCGTGGCGCCGAGCAGTCCCAGAGGACGAGCTCGTGGTGTGTGGCTAGGGAGCAGCACAGGGAGACTACAAAACCGTCGTTCGAGGAAGTGATGACGGACCCCGTTACCTGGACCATGAGGCACAAAGTGAAAGGGTGACTAAATATGCGTCTACGGCCGCCACCATGTGTGGCACGATACCAATGCCGCGGCGGGAGGGAAGATGAGGTGCACGTGAGGAGAGGGAACGGTGACAGACGGCCCACCGTGGACCCTGGAGGTGGATCCTAATGTCAATGGGGCGTACATAATGACCCGTGCTCGTCCACAGTGAGTCCGTCGATGGCTGAACGTCCGTGTGCCGCGGAGGGATGAGAGCACTGAGGGAGGACTACAAAAACGGCTTCACAGAAGGGATCGTCGGGACCGGTGACCGGGGAGGTGGACCTAAGTGGAGGAAGGGACTACAAAAAGAAAGGCGTCACAGCACTGACGCCAATCGGGCTATCGAGTGGCTTGCAGCCAGTGGGTCTGCGTAGAGGGAGAGACTGATGGCGGACCACACAAAACAGTGCGGCACAGAAAAGGGGATGCGGTATGGAACCCCCGAGTGACCGTGTTTGACCGGTATCTGGTACCGTGATAAGCACAGATGAAAGCGTAGCAAAACAAAATCAGAGCGATAACGGCCCCCAGGGACCCGTATGTCGATGCTGGCGAGCGTCACTGAGTGAGGAGCTAGCGCGTCCGGAATACGTAGAAGGGGAAATGACTAAGAGTGCGGCATGGAATAGAGACCTCGATGTGGCGCGGAATAATAAGGACAAAGCGCCTATCTGGGAGGTGCGAAGCGCCTTGACGTGGGTAAAAAAAGGAAAGGAGAGGAAAAGGGATACGTGTTGAAGGTGACGACGATATGATAGCAAATCTTGGCTCCAAAAACACGGGAACGCGTGGGACAAGCATAGGCTAAAAAAGATTAGGTATGAGGAGCTGAAGATAATATCTAAACAAGTTGAAAAGATGGAATTGGCCATGGCTGCCCATGGAAGCACGTGAAAGGCAGCTAAAGTGACACAAAGGCTAGAAAAGTACGAATAAGATAGCACAAAGAGTTAGGAGTCTAAAAGAACAAGTCAAAAAACAAGGGAGAACTAAAGAAGAACCAAGGACAAGGATGAACAGAAAATGAAGACAAGTTAATCTCAAAAAAACTAAAGTAGAATTAGAACAGGTGAAGGGAGCATAAAAACGCAGAGGAGAAAGCTCTGGCACCAGGAAGCGTAGGACCGTCTACACGGGACTTGGACATAGCACGGGATCCACACTCGCCAGTGATCCAAGCACAAGCAGCGGCGACAGGAAGTCACCCCTTAAGCGGTTTATCAATGGGGACATAACCGGAGTAAAGAGGGCGTTGAGCCAGTCAAGGAGGCATGTGTGGGCTGTGACCAAACCTCGCCACCCAAGATGATGAGGAGGATGGAGGGTGCGTGGTGACGCTGTATCCACTTGCGCGACAGCGGACTGTGAAGTGACTGTTGACATGGCGACAGCCTGTGCTTGCACACGGATAGACGAGTGTGAATTCAGGGGGGGGGCGGGGCGACCGATGGCAAAGAGAGCGCAACAGAGCACGGGGAGGGGGAGGGTCCATCGGCGCGGAAAGAGGATTACATAACAACGAAGCACAGGGACAGGACAGAGGGGAGAAAACCTGCAGTCCACTTGCCCGTGGGAAAAAGAGAGGCGGGAACAAGCCCAAGACCTGGGGAAATGGGCCGTCGGGGGGGGGTATGAGAACTTGAAACGAGCGTCAGGCGCGTCGAGCCACAAACAGCCAACACTCTAAGGACGTGGAAACTGGAGTTGAGCCAGGAAAAGAGGGTCCCGCGGAGAAACCAAAGCGTCATACAGGGGCGTCAGTGGAAACGGAGAGGGACGGTAGCAAGAGAGGACCCCCCAAAACTAGTGTGAAGGAAGCGCTCGATGTTCGACTCCGCAGATGAGGCTAAAGCTCGAATTCAGAGGGCGCGGTCCGTGGTGCGAAAGAAAAAGCCAAGGCCGCCCCCCGCGCTGCGGGAAAGGGAAGAGATAGGCCACCCCGGAATCGTATAGGGGGGACCCCACCGGGAACAAGCTGGGCAGGAGCAGAAGCAAACTCAGGGCAAGGCAGCGTAAAACGGTAGGCAGCAGCCGGGCCAAGCTGCCTGGCGCGGGACTAGTGATGCGACTCTCCGCTAACCAGGGTAGCCCCGGGGAGGAGGGGGCGTGCGGGCAAGCCAGAAGAAAAAAAAGACCGTGCGGGAGAAGGTCTGGACCAGCGAGGTCTGGACGCAAGCCGGTGCGTCGAAAGGAGACCGACAAAGGCCGGTGGTCCAAGTGGCCATGCGGCACGGGGCAGCAGGACGCAGAGACGGGCCAGACGGTGGTGAGGCCCCAAAAAGGTACATAGCGGTACACGCAAGGAGCTCAGCATCGCATCAGCCGAGTTGCGAAAACCATCCGGGGAAGTGCAGAGAGGCGCCGCCCGCGCCAGCAGCCAGCGAAAACCAAGAGGCGCCTCGCCGCAGGGGCAGGGAGGGTCCGCCCGTGACGCCCGCGCGGGCGCTCTGCCGACCAGGCTAGCCCCCCAGGCCAGAGCCAGCCAGCCCCCCGCAAAGAAAAAAGGAAAAACGCCCGAAGTAAAACGGTCCTAAACAGAAAAAGAAGGGCCGAGGCATGGACAGAAAGAAATAGGGCAGCCGGGGCAGCACAACAAGGAAAGGCAGCGGAGTGCCCAAGCACCAGAACCGGACCAGGCTCAATAGCGGTATGAAACTGAGGGCGTGTGGGCAGAGCGGCGTCTGTCGCGAAGGGAGAGTGGACTGCAAGAGGAAATGGAAGAGGCTGCCCGTACGGTAGGAAGCCAGAGGGCAGCCTTACCGGGTCTCAGGGGAGGGTTACAGAGAATAACCACCCAACAAGGAAACGTGGGGGGGGGAGGGAGCACCAGTGAGCGGAATACGAAAGCGTCACTACACCAGCTGACCAAGTGCTGCAGAAAGGCTCGGCAGAGGCCGGCAGTTGCGTGGCGTGGGGGAGACACGCCCAAACGAAAAGTGGAAGTACAGGCCCAACGGCGTGAGGCACCAACCCGGGACGCGAGTGACAAGGCTGCGTGCTCACATACTGGCAATTCAAACGATGGTTACCTGGGAATGGGTGTGGAAGCCAGCGAGGGGGCAAAAAGAGGCCCCGTTGCCGGCTTGGCTTCTGAGTAGCGTATAATTTATGGCGCCCAGGCCGTAACAGCGGATGTCGAGGCCCCCCGCGTTGGGAGTGGCTGCTGAGTGCAGCAGAGACACCGTCCCATGGCGTGGGCTGGGGTGAAAAACTAAGCCGGACGACGAAAAGCGGGAGCCGCGTGACCCAAATGAGTATCCTCCCTCGATGCGCAATAGCTTGCCGGTCTCCGTTTAGTCAAGGCCGTGCGCGGGGGCTCGGCGTAAAGGCGGCTCAACCCCGCTGCTGACTACCGAAAGAAGCGCGGTACGGGAAAAGCCAACTGTGAAGAATGCCTACCTTGAACACGATGACGTGACGTCTGCTCGAGTAAAGGATAACACCACCGTGGGTACGATGGTGGTGAACTGTCAAGGTGGCAGCCGAGTACCAAGGTCCCAAAGGAGGAGGTCGGCCTAGGCCCGTGCATATAGGTCCGGCGGGGCCCGTTCCAGGCAATGCTCCGGTCGAGCAAGTAAGGTGTGGAGGGCGGCCAGCCAGTACAGAGGGAAGACGGCAAATGGCGGTGCTAGGGGAATGGATAGAGGTGGACGAGTGGCTGGCCCATGAATGACATGGAGGCGGCGTGATGAAGCCAGAACGTGATAAGTGAGACGGCAGCTCGTGATGAGGTGGCTCAGAGGAGGGGTAGGCGGAACACGGAGAGGATGCACAGCTGATCGGGGAGGCTGTCGGAGAGAACCCCGGGCCATTGGCCGGTCCGCAGCAAGCTGGTGAGGGCGGGCGCAAGCGGGCCAAAAAGCCCATTAGCCGTACGGGGTGGCCCCTGATGGTGTCGAGCCCCCGTGTGATGCAGGTACTGGGAGCGAGCCAGCGTGGAAGTCGAAGAAAGGAAGCGGCCGCGGTAAGCAGCGGAAGTATTACAGGATCACGAATCGTGCCGAAAGAATGTGCTGAGCAGTGCTTACCAACAAAGGGGCTCCACTAAACTCATACGGAGGGCACGGATGGGGGTTGGTGGTTCTTTGTGGATGGGTTAGGGGGCGGTCGGGGTTTCGTGCGGGGGCCCGCCCCCTGTATCAACAAACTAAGTGGGGACAGGGGCGTGTAGGGAAAAACGAGGCGCCCTAGGCCAATTGCCTCGTCCCAACTTGAGCACGGCCCAGGGGAGGAGGACCAGTCCCGGCCAGGCTGAGGAGATGCACGTGACACACAGCGGTAAGAAGACCACAGGTCCAGGGAACCACGTCCGTTAAAGACGCCTTACCAAAGCCCAGTAATGCGCCGCCACACGAGGCGCCGCAAGAGAGAACGAAAGCTCCTCAGTATAACCGACACGCCGTCAGAGGAGAAAAAGATGCCCAGATGGAGATCAACTCTCACTTAGAAATGTAGCGTAGACATGACTGCCGGCAGGTCCAGAACGGGGCGCCGGTCGAGAAGGTGAGAGGCTCGGGCGTCAAACGGTGACCTGGGTGTGAAATCATGAAGCTTGGCGCGTGTCAAGGAAGGCCCCTGTAACCTGGGATGAACCCGCGCGGCTTACGATGATAATGTGCAGGGCCCGAACGACACGATGGTTAAGTCTGTTATCACCTCTCGTCGGGGCGGATGACACAGACGAGTGAGCGGCCGGGCGGGTGTGCAAGTGGGCAGGGGGGACGCGCACCCGATGGAGACTGGAAATGCGAGTCGAAGCAAAGAAAGGGGAGGCCGTGGTAGGGACCTGCAGAGTGGCTGGCCGCGAAGGGAGGGGCCCAAGTGCTTGCGCAGACTGGAGTGAGGCGACGACCCCGTGGAGGCAACGACACCAACCCCATGAGTGGCGCAGGCCCCCAAGACAACAAGAAGCAGTCCAGTTGAGTGAGACCCTATCAGAAGCCCGCGCGGTAACCGTACCTATCAAGGGGAAAAGTGAAGGGGGAAAAGGCGCAAAGTGACGCAGAGCAGTGACGAACGGCCCAGCGGAGCACAGGTGAGCAAAGGAAATAAGGGCTCACATGCAAACAGGGTCACGCCGAGATGTGAAAGTCAACAGTGACGGGCGAGAGGAGTAAGTAGCCGAAAGCAATAGGAATCGCGCCCTACCGGGGCCAAGGCGGCCCGCTTGCCCGGGGAGCCAAGCAGGCGTGCAAACGCCCTGTGATGCAAGCTAAGTTGGAACTGCCACCGAATACAACAGCTCGGCTGCAAGGAAGGTGAACTTGAGGTAACGGAGAGAGCCAGTTGACAAGAGAAGAGGAGGAGCAGCCGGAGCCCGGGGAGGGTGGTGGCACTAAGGCCTAGGGGACGGAGCGAAAGAGCCAAGGGGCCTGTAGGCAAAGTGTGGTACCAGTGGAACGCTTCCCAGTGGGAAGGCCCTGAAGAAGGTGCTAGCGAAGCGCTGCCAGTGTAGTTGGCAACTGGAGGGCAAGGGAGTCTTGGTCCACTGGCAGTGACCGGTTGGACTTGTGCTGTATGTAACGCTCAGTAGCGAATCCTGCACGGTAACCCGAAGCGAAGAATTGCGGCGGCGTGTCGTATGGGGAATCGAACAGGTGCGTCAGAGGTAGGGGAGGGTACCGGACAAGGACCGCACTGCTCAAAGCGGGGGGGCTGAGGTCCCTGGGGGTGTGAACCCGTGCCCTGGCACGTGCCGGCGCCCGGCCCCCCGTACGTGGGAGGCAGCTACGAGTGGTGGAGTGTGGGTGGGGGGATGGGCAACGGACGGTGGACCGGGCCGGGTGCGGGCCACAGGACCACCAGCTGGGGGGGGACCGAACAGCGTGGGCGGGCATGCAGCCAGAGTCGAAAGAAGGCGGGGCAGTAGCCGTACGTACGAAAAGAGGAGCCGGGAGTGTGAGGACCAACGCGTGCCAAACCCACGGGCCGTATGGGGGTGTGGGCACGGAGCGGGTCCAAATCCCGGGTGCCCCACTGAGGGGGGAGGGAGGAGGGCCCCGCCGGCGCGACGAGTGGCGGGGGGCCCACCACCTGACGACAGGAGGAAACTAGGTGCCCCAGAAGCGCGGCCCAAGACCCCTCCGGTGGCCACAAAACGCTGGCGGCCCTGAAATGGCTAGACGCGGTGCCCTGCCATTCCCGGGATGCCGGTAAAGGAGCGAGAAGCAGCAGAACGAAGGGGATGGTAATCTTGGGCAGACGGTGAGGAGAATGGCATGTGAGTGGGAGTGGTCGGGGGTGCTGCGAGAAAAAAGACTGGGTGATTAAACCCAAGAAGGCATTAGGCCAGGGCTGAGGACCACCAAGCGGGGGGAGAACATGAAGTGAGGGCGAACACTTAGCCTCCCGGCCGCCGCTAGCGTACGGCCGGTATTGCGGATGTGTCCCCGTTGCTGACGGCAGCACGGCCAGGGCGGGATAGTACAAAGTCGGGTTGGCATGGTCCAAGGAAATTGTGGGCAATATCACAACTCCCGTCTCCAGGCTGGACGTCTGGTACGCGAGGGAAGCACACAGGGGCGTCCGTATACGAGGGAAATGAGCGTACAATGGAAGGAGAGTATTGGGGTACCGCCTCTCTTAACGCAAGTTGCGCAGGTGAAGGCCGTGTGGTGGTCGTCGGGGCGAAATGTTAGCTACCCAGGGGGGGCAAACGAGCCCGCCTCAGCTGCCCCTGAGGGACCGGTGTTGGCCCTTCCGGATGCGGAATACCCAAAGTCAACTGCCGCGAGCAGGGGGTGAGGCGGAAACAGAGAGCGAGGAGGCGACACAGGGCGTGGGGAAAGAAGAGGGAAGCTCGGGGCGCCCTCAGATCCAGAATTACAGGCGCGTCCCATGGGGGGGAGGAGGTGCCTAGGAGCAGGGCAGGGCGACAAGTGTATAGCCTGGCAGTAGGGCCGCGGACGCACACCACAACTGGGAGCAACCCGCCATGTAGGACCGAGGGCCAGAGGGATGGCTGCACCGGGTGTAGTGTGAGAGGTGGCGGGGAGGAGGCCGGAACGGGGTGCGGCACCTGGCGCCCCGGGAGCGCGGGCCGTGGCCGAACGGACGGCTGGACGGCGGCGGACCGCGGTGACCGGGGCACCTGCTCGTCGCACCTCGAAAGGACCAAACAACAAACGCCACACACACCGCCCCGGGGCAGACCGGACCAGCGCGGCTACCACGCCACTGAGATCGGACAGGCTGCCGCCCCTGCCCACCCCACTGCTCACACTCAAAGAGAACCGCACGCACAAAAGAAAACCACAGCGACCAAACGCGCTAAAACAAATAACCCTCTGAAGCGCACATGTAAAGCACGATTTGAGAATCGGATGTGGCAGCGGACAATAACCGCGACAACAGCCTCCCCGAAATGGCACCCTGCGCAGGCGTGATAAAAGCACACTCCAGACTGAAACAACAGATGCAAACAAAGAACGACACCAAAAACACTGCCCCAAAAACTACACGGAAAAACAGTGACCGACCCCGCGTACCCCCTGGCAATACAAACAACATCAGGCGAACATAATCACCACAAACTCAAAAGCGCGCGAGATAGGCGTAATTCACTAGAATCCCCAAAACTGATAAAGCAACGCCTCCAGACACGAACAACAACCAGACACAGCACCAAACCCGAAAGAACAAAAGAACGTAAATACCAGTAACAAAGG
>CALNVZ010000016.1:0-22921 GCA_940671915.1 Paracentrotus lividus
GGGGGGGTGTTTTTGACCCCTTAGTTTTCAGGTAAATTCGGCACCCCTCCCGAAGTTTAAGATATATTTGGAGCCCCTACGTTTAAGGTAAATTTGGCACCCGTTCAGTCAATTCTGCCGCCCCTACATTTGAGTTATCAGACGGTCCTTTAATTTAAGATCATTTGCCCCCCCCCCTTAACTTCAGGTCAAATTGGTGCCCTAAGTTCTCAGGTCAATTCAGCGTCCCTAAGTTTCAGATCATTTTGACGCCCCTACATTTGAACTAAATATGGCCCTTAAGTTTAATTTCGATTTGGCGCCCCCTAAATTTAAGGTCGATTTTGCCCCCCCCCCTCCTAAATGCAAGTTGATTTAGCGCCCCTCTAAGTTTAAATTAGATTTGGCACCCCCTAAATTTAGGGTGAATGGTTTTCTTTTTGCGGAGAATAGAAAATGAGAAAACGGTTAGAAATGTATGGCGGGTAGTTATTTTCCCGAATGAATATAAAAACAGCTACAAAACGCCGAAAAAACGGCAGGCTTTAATTACTAAAACTGCTACGAAATTATAGTGCGACCATGGTTATTTTTGCAGATAATAAAGACGGAGCGGATATAATTGTGTAATTATTTAGTTATGGAATGATAGCAGCCTGTTTTTAGTATCGAAATTTAACATTTATCGGAAGAACTCGCTGGCAATAATGTTTCCAAATAAATTATGTATGAAATAAATACGGTGTGGATACAATTGCAGAATGATTTAATTAGTTATGGAATGATAACCGTCCGTTTTTAATATCAAAAGCTGAATAAATAGAAATCGGCTAAGAAACGACGACAAAACGGATAGAAAAGGGCAAGTGGCTATTTAGCCGAAGGAATATAAAATATTGCATAAATAGAAAATGTCTACGAAACTACGAGAAAACAGCTAAAGAATGGCGGCTATTTTGCAGATCATGAATGGACAATTTCTATTTACATTAAAACAAAATCTCTCAATAGATTTACAGCACAAGTAGGCTATATTTGCTGACGATCGTCAGAATATAGAAGAGATTCAAAATGATGTTTATATCGGCACAGCTGTAAGTTAGAAAACGAAACACGCATCCCAAAGTGGAATATTGGTGTTGGCAAATAGAGCGTCCGTTGTAAATATAAAACGTGGCCCACAAAATAACTGTTGTGCATATAAGGTGGTATATTACTTCGCGAGACGTCTCTGCGATTTAGAGAGTCTCCGCGACGGGTCAATAATGTTGTAAAAATCAAATGCATATATTCATAATTCTCTGGTAGTGTTGATTGTATGTTTGTATGCGTATTTTGTTTTGTGATATTTTTGTTTTAATCAAAATAAATGATGAGGTTGTTTAAAAAAAAAAAAAAAATTGTCCGGATGTGTCGCCCCCCCCCTCGTTGGGTGGGGAGTGTCTTTGTGTGAGGAATGTGTGAGCTCATTTAAGTTTTCGCACCTCATTACAAATCTGTCCTATTATTGTAGGCTTCTTTTGTGTTCTGGACGCCGCGCGATCGGAGGCCCAATTAAAACAATAATAAAAATGGTTTCCTAATCTACCCGGATGTTTGCCATGTGCCTATTCCTACATAATCAAGTTTCACAAAAATTTTACATTGTGTGCGACATTGGTTCGCCTTTTAACTCTATTTCGATATCGCCTCAAGAACAATACGCTTTAAAATCATGTGAATTCCCGTTCAAAAAAAAAAAAAAAAAAAAAAAAAAAAAAAAAAAAAAAAAAAACAGCATACTCATAAATGCCGGTTAAATTACGCTCCCCTATTTAGAGAGAATAACAGAAGCACTCAAATATTATATATGCGGGGCACGAAATGAGTTTAACATTATGGATGAAAATATAAATATATAAATATATAAATATCGAAATCAGAAAAATGTTCAAACTTACTTTGTGACAGTAAAAAACTGTCTATAGGGCTTGAGGTACACTTACGAATTCTAAAATTTGCCACTTTCTTAAGCACTCGCGGATGATTACAAAGAAGAACCATTTTTTTTTTTCAATTATCAATATTATTCTTCTTTTTTTTTAAAATTGTTTTTGTTTTGATTTGTTTTGTTTTTCTACAAACATTGTTCGGAAGAAATTATCAAATCAAATTTGTCGATCTGCCGTTACTTTCAGGTTTACCCGCCATGACATGCGGATTTACTGCACGCTCTTTATTGATGTGCGACTCCCGAGATACAAACAACAAAAACCGGGCCAATAAAAATATAAATTTTATTTAAAAAAATGCACGAGTGGGGAGGGATAAAGGTTGAGAAACCCTTTTTGGCTGCACCGCCCCCTACATGATCATCAGCCCTTGAAAGGTGAAATTCAAGTGTACGTATGTAAGAGAAGTTTCAGAGAAGCCTCCGCGACAGAAGAAAAAAAAAATAAAGTATCGAAGACGTCTTCTCTACGGAATAGACTAGGAAATCGATTTGCGGTTCCTTTATAGTTGTATTAAAGGGCCACTTTAGATCTACTTGAACAATAACCAGGACACGCTTAACGAGGTGATAATGATCGATAGAAACCCTTGACTTTTTGTTATCTCATCGATTTTGATGACATGTTTCAATTAATTATGACATTGAAAATTATTTGTCCATTTCTCACTAAAATAAGAAGCATAAAAATGAGATTGGTTTGTATTCATTCGATATCCCTTGTACCCGTGCTATAGGCGCGAAATATGGGAATGAAAATAGCCGTTATTTGTCCCCAGGGTTTGAACACAAGTCATCTCTGATACTTTTTTTTCCGTCGCGGAGACGTCTCCGATAAGGGCCTGTCCCACAGGAGGAAATCATTGTGGCGACAACCTAAGCATGTTTAGAACCTGCCAGAATCGTGTCAGAATCGTAGGTGACCGAAGATGATATACGTATCTACGACTCTGTCTACGATAGGCTACGACATCGACTTACTTCAACGCAAACAATAGACTAACAATAGCTTGTATCCGATAATACAATAGCCTCGACCTTCGCGCATCTCGCGGCTCGACTTCTCTCGTCGCAGCTTAAAATCAACCGAAATATGAGCTTGCGCACTGTGGCGATCCGTGCGACTGACACAGGCGATCGATTATTTTCTACTTGATGGCGGCCTGTCGCCTTTATATTCGTGATAGTCCTCTCAGTCGCGCAATATAATTTGGGTCGTGAGTGATTTTTGAAAATTTCAAAAATCAGCGGCGACTGTACAGTATCTGAATGGGAGGCCGATCCTGATTTTGGTGAATGTAGGTGGCGACAAAGGCCGTAGCGGCTTAAATTTCACTGACCTTTCGGTTCAGCGATGCGTGCAACGTACGCTGGAGCGCGGCAACCTACAACTGGCCGCCGTTCCGCTCTGCTAAACATGTTCTATCTGACGACAATCTACGATAGCACCTTGTCGCGACAAGAGAAGACAGGCTACGGTCATTGACGTCAACCCAACTGACACCGGCTATTGTTTAACTTGTTGAGAAACTAGCGGCGAACAGAATTTTGCTACGTATTTGTTGGCGACAGACGCGATAATTCACGATCTTATAGGCGATTGGACCTGCGCATGGTGGCGATGGGTACTAAAAAGTAGTTCGCAGGTTATCGCCACAACAATCGCCTTCTGTGGGACAGGCCCTTAATTCTTCTTTTTCCAGTCGCAAAGACGTCTTTTATAAATTTTATTTTTCCACCGCGGAGACGTTCTCTAATGTTTTTATCAATCGCGGAGACGTCTCCGCGTTTTTTTTTTTCCGATGCAGAGACGATTCTGAAACGTATCCGCGAAAAGTACAAAAAAATCCGTCTGATGCATGTTATGAGTTCTGACCTTAAATTTGCGTTCCTAGAACACGAACAGCCATGGGAGGGTTACTTTTATATATCTAGTTGGTGTTTTACATGTCATGAGACAGATTTAGAATTACTCTGAGACGGGTTCGAGACTGTTTTGAAACTTGTCACGGATATACGTCATGGAGAAGTTTCAAAGAAGTCTCCGCCGCAGAAAAATAAGTGAAGTATTGGAGACGTCCCCGCAACGGAAAAAATGTATCGGAGACGTCCCTGCAACATTGAAAAAAAAAGCAATGTAGACATCCCCGCGACGAATATTAGAGTCGCAGAGACGTCTCCGCCTGAAGTGAGATACCATAATAAGTGAAACGCAATCCCCAAACTAATATCATCTGTTGATTTACCAACCGGACAACGGGACGTTTTCATCTCTTTATACCGGTAATCGGAAGTACGATACATGTGCACCTAAATAAGTAGACCGACCTAAAAAGGAGTTTAAAGAGGAGTACACCTACACTCTTCTTTTATTAACATTATCGAACGAACAAAAAAATAATCAAGGGGAAAAAAGTTCTGGAAAAGAGCACTCGATATTTCTTTCTGTTTTGACTTTGGGCTTTCATTTTGTGTTTTTGTTTTTGTTTTTTTTTTAACCGTTTTCCACCTTGTAATTCATATATACGGCATTCTCCATTTTTATAGCTCTTCTTTAGCACGGTTTTCTTGTCGTTTTGACTCTACTCAGCAGTGCTTGGAACTAACCGTTTTCTTACTCTTTTCTAGCCATTTTCTCGCCGTTTTCATTCTATTTAGTAGTGCTTGGACTATTCGTTTTCTAACTCTTTTCAAGCCGTTTTCTAACTCTTTTCTAGCCGTTTTCAGGATTGTTCAGACTCACCGCTTAGAGCGCCTTTGTAGTCGTTTTGTCGCCGTTTTGCCTCTATTCAGTAATGCTTTGATCTCTCCGTTTTACAGCTCTTTACTGGCCATTTTCTCGCCGTTTCACTCTATTCAGTCTTGTCCGGTTATGAATGAATAGGGCTTTTCTCGCAGTTTTCTACCCCTTTTCTAGCCGTTTTTGCTGCATATCCTGGGAATTAACCTGGTCATTAAATAACATTTTGACATGCTGCACTCCATAGTCTTTCAAAGAACACCATAGGAAAACTACAGACTCGCTTTTTAGTAGCTTAAATACCTATCTTTTACCTCTCCTTTGTCGCCGTTTCCGGCCTTTTTGAAAACGGCGAATTTTTGCCAAAAAAAAAAAAAAAAAAAAAAAAAAAAAAAAAAAAAAAAAAAAAAAAAATCCCCATAGGGATTTTTACACGAAACGGCGACAAAACGGCGAATTTTGGCCACTTTGTACACCTTGCTCACTGTGACTGAGAATGGTACATGTATGACTATGGTGGATAGCGAATGGTATATCAATGGTGGATGGCGAATAGTATATCAATGGTGGATAATGAATGGTAAGTGAATGGTGGATGTATGGTATATCAATGGTGGCTTCAGAAAACATTCAGTGACAGATGGCAGAGTGCAATAAAACATTTTACACCAGTACATTAGTACCAAGTTAGTGAGCCTGCAAAAGAAGTTATAATATATGTGCATACAAATTCGATAAACTAGTACAGAACACTTTAATACAATAATAGCTTGAGAAAAAATATACCGTACATTTATGATCCATAGAAAAGGACTAACATAAAAGTAGACCCTATCATGTACCAATAAAGAGAGATTACCTACAAATTAAAAACATTTTTCTCCATTAAAGGCTTTCATCTCCTAAAAGTATCTACATTTAAAAGCCTCATAACATTACCACTACAGTCCACAAAAGTTTTATAGTGAACACATAAGCATAGGTTTGAAACAAAAATCACACTGTTTATGTGCTCATTTTATCAGGAGTATACATGTACAAAATTGAATATTGAACAAAGATGAATGGAAATCACTTTGAGAGTAATTATGTGTACTTTGTAGTTCAGATGTGTAGTGTTGTTGAAATAACACAAAGTCAATGTAGACATGAGCTATACTGGAATCCAGTCATGACTCTCTGAGTTCTCTTTAATCTCTCCATTACGTCAATCCCTCGTTTGCAAGCCTACCCCCAGTTCGAGAGCTGAGCTCAGGTGTCGGACCCCCTTATAAAAAATCCTCGTTTGAAACTATTTCCAAGCACTATCGGCCCTGCATGGCCAGATAATCCCTGTTATCAAACTTTGCAACTCCACAGGCCAGCTTGAGCGTTGAGCCAGGGGTAAAAGATAAACAACAGCTGGGATGTTACGTAATAGTAGCTCTGCCTATGAGTAGGCCCTTCAAAATAAAATGATTGTATTTGATATATTTCAAGTTTTCACAGGCATATTATATTTAGAAATCAAATGTTAACTCGTTTTCCATTTCAAACGAAGAAAATCGACCTCGGAATAAGGAAAGTACAAGAATAAAAAACTAATAAAAATGTATCGATACAGACATCTTGATCGTTTAATGTAAACAATGTTGGCCCCCAGCTGTGACCTTGGGTGACCACTGTTTGGACCGAGGTCAAGGAACAGATGTTTTTTAGATAGATATCTGATTGAGGTGTTTGTCACACCAGGGTCTCCTCTCACGTCCCTGGTCACACTTGGAAAAGAGAACTAATAGAGTTGCAAGAAGGGGGTATACTGTTCTCAAACGGACTGCGTTCGTCATGCATTCAATACTGTACATTGAGGTGTGGCTTCATTCAAGCATGATGGTTCAATTAAGTAAGTCATCTTAAACACGTAAGATCATTACAATGTATGCAATAACAATACCAACTGGTGACCTGAATATCTTAATTGTTCATGCACAACATTAATTTGAATACATTAGTTGCATCAATGATTGTATACACAACATTCTCCCCTTTGTCAAACTTGATCAGAGTGTAGTGGTGACCATAGCAACACAAGAAACTTTTAAACTGATTTATTCTATGTGCATGCAATATCTCTCCAAACTAAACACATTTATTTGTCAATTTATCCAATAGTAGATATCTCCAAAAACACACACATCTATCTATCTAATATTCTACATCTGGTTATTCCAATGACATGAATGTTTGTTGGTTTTTGTTTTTTTTTACTTTTGACAATGGCACTTTTTTCAAGCTTACTCCTATAGTAGTTCTCCAGTGTTTATGAATGAACAAAATCAATAATTACTTTCAAGCAAACAGTCTTGACATGACATTATACCTTCACACATCTTTGAAAATACTCAATTCTGCATATATGAAGCATTCTAAATTTGTATTATACCTCATGCATGTCATGTATTTCTTTAAATACTCATTTCTCAATTTGATATTTTCAATATTTCACATATATTTCCATAGTACTCAGGTTCTCTTCTATTACGAGTACTACGTCTCAAATTTGGGTGTACAGTCTCCTCCCCTCTTCTTGCCTTACTTCTTGTTTTTCTGACTTTCTGGGCAAGGAGAACAAATGAAATGCATTCCATGTACTCCTATCTTCTAACTGATATGTTGCATTGTTCTTTTGTCTAACATCTTCATAGGTGACCAAAATGTACTTGCCCCTTATGAACGTGTCTTTGTTTGCGGACCCGGACATAGTCTCCCACCCTAAAGTGAGGTTGCCTTGCACCTCTCTTCTTATCAGTATACTCTCTTGACTTCTTTTGTTTCCTTTCAACTCTTTCTTTTACCTCTTCAGTTTGTTTGGCAGTTTTGATTGGCATTTTGTTTTGAACCTGTAACTTAGTTCTCATCTTTCTACCATGCAACAATTCGGAGGGTGAACACCCTGTTTTGATGAGGAGTTGCCCTGTAAGCCAACAACAATTCTAGGACAGTCTCCTTCAAACATCTCTTCCCAGCAATCAGAGCATTTTGGATGCTCGATTTCAGAACACGGTAAACCTCTCTACCTCTCCGTTTGCCCGAAGGGTAGTAAAGAGATGATCGACAGTGTTTGATACCATACTTTTCTAGAAATTCAGTAAACTCATGAGAAACAAACTGAGTACCATTATCTGATACAAGATGAGTAGGAATCCCTTCTCTTGCAAATAGTGACTCTAACATGCTGATCACAACTCTGCTGTAACTGTGCTAACAACAGGCAACTTCTGGCCATTTACTGTGATAATCTATTACAACAATTGCATATCTCTGATTCTTGAGGAGCCTTCTCAAATGGCCCTGTGATGTCTATACAAATCTTTTCCCAAGGCGAATCAGGAAATGGCACAGATTTCATGGGTGCATTATATGTGCGCTGTGACTTGTCATTTTCTCTACAAGTTGAACAGGTTTTGATAGCTTCTTCTACACTCTATCCATTCCTTGAACCAATAATCATCCCCGTAATCTTGACTTGGTACGTACAATCCCTGGTGGGCAGAGTGTGGTAAATTGAACTAGTTTGCCTTGTAGTGTGGCAGGAACAACTATTCTAATCACCTCTCATGACAACATCATCAACAACAGGAAAACTCGTCTCTAAGTACATACAATGGTCTCAACTCTTAAGATATGTGTGTTTTGCAGGCCAACCCCTCTTCTACAAACTTCCTAACCTGAACCAAACTAGGATACTCCTTAGTAGCTTCCTGTAAGATCGAAATTGGGCACTCTACATCTAAACTAAGAACCACTTCCTCCTCTTCTTCATCTTCCCCATCTACATGATCTACTGAATACTAATCTTGAGGCACTCTTGACAATGCATCTGCAACAAAGTTCTCTTTGCCCATCTTATACTCAACATGGTAGTCAAAGTGCAACAGTTTGGCATACCATCCTGCTTATCGCATAGGTTGCCTTCCGGTACCCCTAGTATTTAACAATGTCACTAAGGCCTTATGATCTGTCATTTATGTGAAATGTCGACCCCAAAGGTAAGTTTACCACTTGAGACATGCCCAAGTACAAGCAAGAGCTTCCTTCTCACCTGTAGAATATTTTCTTTCTGCAGGTGTCAATGACCTTGATGCAAATTCGACTGGTATTTCTCTACCATTCTTTACTTGACTCAGTACCGCTCCTAGACCATAGTCTGAAGCATCAGTTGTTACAACAGTAGGAAGGTTGGGATTGAAAAACTTGAGTACTACCTTCTGAGCAATCACTTCCTTGATCTTATCGTATGCATTCTGTTGTTCTACACCCCATAAAAATGGAACATCCTTACGTTATAAATACCTGAAAGGCTCTACTACTGTGGCATAATTCTCAACAAATTTAAAAATACTGGAATCCAGTCATGACTCTCTGAGTTCTCTTTAATCTCTCATTTAATACTGTACATTGAGGTGTGGCTTCATTCAAGCATGATGGTCCAATTAAGTAAGTCATCTTAAACATGTAAGATCATTACAATGTATGCAATAACAATACCAGCTGGTGACCTGAATATCTTAACTGTTCATGCACAACATTAATTTGAATACATTAGTTGCATCAATGATTGTATACACAACAAGATGTCGAACATGAAAAATAATTCTTGATAATGAGAGAATGCCACAAAACTGCAAAACAAGTTACCGTAAATATTAAGCTAGTCATCCTCTGCAATGATCCACAATTACACACAGTTTTGTTTTTGAAGATAATCTTGTCTCTGGTGATGAAATAACATGTGTTTTCACACATCAACTAAAATAATGCTGAAAGCAATAAAAGTGGAGTTATTATAAAATAAAGATACAAAAACTGAGGTAGAGATGTATAACATCCTCACTTAACTCCTTACGTGCCACCCCGCCCAAACCCCTCTGCCGCACTGGTAATCCGTACATGCCAGGGCCTATATCCCCCACTGCCAACATTTTTTCCCCTTGTACCTAAAGATGACCGTCAATACTTTCTCATAACTTTTTTAAAAGAAAGGTCAACAACAGTGTTGTACTTAAAATATGTGGCATTCTTATTTGTCTCTATTATTAAAGTCACATCAAATTCTGTTTTTAAGAAATAAGAGGGCAGTTATCGAATCTTGCATTGTTCCAAGGCATGATTTTGTTTTTTTATTGTGTGCGATTGTTTATACACATAGGTCCTATCAAAATGTTGACAAACACATGAAATTACTCAAAACAAGTTTAATTTGAACTGTGTAAAGAGAATATTGGCCAATTAAAAGCCGGATGTGCCCGCAGCAGAATTAAGCGGATTAACCTGTGACTGTGCATTGCGCAGAACAATAGAATCGGCATAATCAATCAACGTTATTCCGAATGTGCGCAATCATGCACGAAGCAGGGGAGGGTAGGAGACAAAGCATGGATTAAGCAGTCAATAGCAGGCTAGCAAACATGAGTATGGCACCGAACAGTAGGCTATGTATCATGCATCCGGCACGTAAAGAATTAAAATGTGATCATAACGCCATATCTTTAAAGTTAAAGCTGATAATTGAAAAGAGAGGAAGGGGATGCTGGAAGTTTAATAACAACCTTTTAAAAGATACTGTATATAAAAGTAATATGGTACGTGTCATAAATGCAGTTCAACTAGAGTACAGAGATGCCAGTTGTCAAAATAAGAGGGAAATATGCAATATAAAAATGAAAGAGTTTACAGTCAAATATGCTATAGAGGTTCAAAGAAAAAATAATGTTTATTATGGACGTCTGGAGAAAGAATATATCTCATCAAGTAAATCCATTGATGACAATCCTTCAAACGAAATGATTGAACAAATGAATGAGGTTAAAAAAAAATAAATAGAAACATGGTACGAGCTTAAATGCAAAGGTGCTTTTATTAGATCGAGGGAAAGGTGGATGGAGGAACGGGAAAAATCGACAAAATATTTCCTTGGGTTAGAAAAAAGAAATGGTAAAAGAAAAGAAATTGACTGTGTTGAGGTTAAAGGTAAATGTATTACAGATAAAGAAAAAAATGTACTCGAAATTCATAATTTTTATTACAATTTGTACAAAAGTGATGATATCTACAATGATTAAGATTTTGAGTTGTATTTAAATGATACAGTGTTACGTCAATTAAAAGACAACGAAGCACTAATCTGCTATCAAGGTATTTTAACTGAAAAAGAATGTGGTGAAGCTTTGAAAGAGATGAGTAACAATAAGTCACCAGGTACCGATGGCTTAACAGTAGAATTTTATAAATGTTTCTGGAAAGAAATAAAAGATATGGTAATCAACAGTTTAAACGAAGGACACAAAAAGTGCAAATTGTCACCAAGTCAAAACGTAGCATTGTTGTCGTTGATTTTTAAAAAAGGAAATAAAAAATCGCTTCATAACTGGAGACCTATATCAATTTTAAATGTTGATTACAAAATTCTTGCTCAAGTTTTATCCAAGCGATTACAAACTGTAATAACCAGTGTTGTGTCTCTGGATCAGTCCGGTTTCATAAAAAAACAGATCATCTGCAGAGAATGTACGCCTTGTTCAGGATATAATTGATTATTATAAACAGGTCAAGAAACCAGCTTTTATTATGTTTTTTTAGATTTTCAAAAGGCATACGACAATGTTTCTCATGCTTTTCTTTTTTATATACTAAAAAAAAAAGAACTTTGGAAAATCTGTTATTCAGTGGATCAGAACTATGTATGCGGAAGCAAAGGGTCGTGTTTTAGACTATGGATGGTTTTCAGAGAGTTTTGATATTGAGAGGGGTGTAAGACAGGGGTGCCCCTTATCATCATTAATTTCTATTATTATCGCAGAGGTGTTAGCGACTAAAAGTAAACAAAATAATCTCATAAATGGGATCAGTCTACCAAATCCCCATAATGAAAGAGAGTTCATAGAAATAAAAATATCTAATTTGATGACGACACAGCAGCTTTTGTTAATAATATTATCTCTTTTAATTATTTAATGCAAGAAATAGAAAAGTTTGGCAAATATGCAGGCCCAAAAATAAATTGGGACAAAACAAAACTCTTTCAACTTAACACTGATATAGAGATTCGGCAAGTAAACGTATTGAAACACCTTTAAAATACCTCGGCATTTACGTGGGCAAAAATAATAAACAAGTAGAAGATTATAATTGGAAACATAAAATTGATAAAATACTCAATATTATCCGCTTATGGAAATCACGAAATCTAACCTTCT
Organism: Paracentrotus lividus; assembly: GCA_940671915.1. NCBI lineage: Eukaryota > Metazoa > Echinodermata > Echinoidea > Camarodonta > Echinidae > Paracentrotus > Paracentrotus lividus. The sequence goes on from CALNVZ010000016.1 coordinate 11,945, forward strand.
TTGGAAAGGTGGTAATCATTAAATCATTAATAGTGTCACAAATTGTATATAGTGCCAAAATAATTGGAGTACCTGATTATGTAATAAATATTTTGAATAAAGCCATTTACTCTTTTATATGGAACTCAAGAAAAGAAAAGGTAAAAAGAAATGTTTGTATAAACAACCTGCTAAATGGCGGTATAGACATGGTACACTTGGTATCACAAATTAATTCTTTAAAACTCTCACGGATTTCCAAGGTATTAGAAGAAAACGATTTTAGTTGGAAAATCCTTTTTAAATTTTGGCTGAACAAAATCGGCAAAATTCCGGTATGTTTAGAATATAACCTCTCTACGAATGATATGAAATACTTATGTAATAAATTTAAAATTCCGATATTCTATCATGATCTTCTTTGTATTTGGTCTACAATACGATATGTTGACTTATCTGAAGTGGATGTTATAGAAAAATCAATTGATATGGAACAACAGTCATATTAAATTCAATAATCATTTGTTATTTTTTAATAAATGGCAGCAAGCTGGTATAACAAAGTTCAAACATATAATCCAAGCTGGGAATTGGATAGAATCAACAGTATTAAACAATAATTATTCAATACACGTATCTCAATTTATCTTTGATGTAGAATATGATAGGTTAAAGAAAAGTTTCCCAGTAAATGTACTTATAAGGATGCGTAGAATAAGAACTAGAAACATAGAAAACCAAGAAAACGAAAATTGTTTAATATTTATCAAATCTGGAAATACCATTAGCTTAGACTGTATAACAACGAAAAAGATGTACTCAATATTCCGTTTAATCTAAGCACAAAAGCCATCAAATACATTGCATTGGATGAATATCTTGTCATTACCCGAATCATTTAACTGGGAAAAGGTTTTCTTATTCAAAATGTGTAAACTTAAAGATAATAGAATAAAACAATTTAACTTCAAATTACTTCATAACGTGTTACCTTCAAAAGAACATTTTGGATTCAAACTTATGTGCACGATGTAATGAGATCGACACAACTTTTCATTTCATGTTGCATTGTAAACAAGTGAAGTTATTTTGGAAAATCATATGTAGATTCATATTCATTTTTTTAAATTTAGAAATGGATATAAATGAGCAGATTTTAGTGGTCGGACACAAGCTAGAAGAATCTAAATTTGATTTACCAAACCTTATTGTAAATATTGCTGAATATACCATTTACCAAACTTACATCCGAAATAATCTCAAGGGAAAGTTTACAAATGCAAATACACTTTGGGTTGATTTTAGATTTAATACAAAGGCATACTTAAACGTGAAAAACAGATGTAATTTTCTTGATACCAACAAAACCGATCAATTGTTCGTAATTTTGTGAAAGGACACCCTTTTTTCTGTACAGAAGTCTTCTTTCCTTGTGTGAGTGTGTACGCTTTCTCCAATGCGAGTCAGTGAAGCGATAACCTTTTGTCTGACTCTCAGTGGAGAATGCGTACTCGCGGCTTCTGCCCGATTGTTCAATTTTTGACTTGCTATGATACGCAGATGAGATTATGAACCTATACGCTATACATATTGCATCGATAAAAAAAAAAATCTATGTTAAATAATTGTTTGATTTTTGTTTGAAACGTTGATTATTTATTGTATATTATGTTTTATGTTAATAAATACCTCGATAGAGGATAAAAGAAGAGGGGGAAAAATCCTCCATTTGATCAGCCCCACTGCATTGCACTGATATCTTTTTGGCAGTACTATCAGATATAAATATTCTTAAGAACGTCTGTAGCCATGTCATTAAATCTTCATAATAATTTTTGTTTCTATACAAATCAAACCATGACTAAGATATGACTGCCTTAGTAGACATTGGCAAGATTTTTCAATTGTAGTTTTGTTCAAATAGCAATTTTTCTGAGTAGAAACACACAATACCATATCTTATGTTTATATAATAGAATGTACACATATAATAAACCTAATAAAAAAAACCCAATAAAGAAAAAAATAAATAAAATGAACAGGTTGTAATGGCTGTTAACTCCTTACTACTCATACTGGGCTCAAATTGAAGTCGGTACAAACTTGAGTTTCCCTGAGTTAGAGCTTGCAAAAACTATCAGGGACTCGTAGTTTCAAATTGCCTCTGTGTGAACACCGTATTACAGAATGTTTCATGAAACGAAACCTAATCGGATGCCCAATGGTAAGTACAATTATTTTGCAACAAAAATTAAGAAAGAGTTGCAAACCAATATGCCATGTACTGTATGATATCGTTCTTATCAGGCGCGGATCCAAGAAAATCGACTTGAATGCATTTCGGGGGCCCAATTGTCCGGGGACAAAGAGCCGCTTTTGTCCCCAGACAATTGGGCCCCCGAAATGCATTCAATTCGATTTTCTTCGATCCGCGCCTGCTTATAACAATAGTTATAGGATAAAATATTCTGGTAATAAATTTTTGTTACACACTATCATTATTGAGATCTCCCAAAAGTAACTGTAAGCCAGCTTTAAAAATAATTTGACAGATTTGAAAGCCTCATTGAATTCCCTTTCCAATAAAATACAAATTATGTTTAATTTGACCAAGAAGTTGCTGAAATACAAAGGTTTACAAGTAATATGTAAATGGCCCCTTTCAGCCCTATCTCACACATCCTTCACAGGATTGACCTGATAATTTGAGATGTAGTGCTGTGAGATGATTCTTTAACATAAATGCCAATTTCAATTAAAATCAGAAATAAAAGTTGGCCCAACGTACGACTAATGCTATTAATGATAAGTTCTATGGAAACCTTAATTTGATTGGCTGTAATGCAATGTCAGCAAGGAAGGTGGAGATGCATTCATGGTAGGCCCAATGCTTAATCTATTTGGTGTTTTAATAAGGAATGAGCTAAAAGTAATGGTAACCTCTACGTATGTGACACGATGAATGTTTAGTCACTATACCGTCCGACCTTTCTTCTTCCCTGCATTCAAGTTGTCTCTTTTTGGCCAGCTTCGACCAATCCTCATCTTATTCTGCATCACACTGCTAATCTTTATTGGTGAGAGCTCTTTTCAAATCACAAGGCCTGTATTAAGAAGCAAATGGGAGAGGGAAAATATGAAACAATAGTACATTAAAATATTAATTTACTATGCAGCAGAGAAGAATGAATGAAATTAATGAATATGGTAGAAAATAAAACATTGTGTACATATTCTAATAACAATAATTAAATGAAAAGTAAGTTTTATATAAAATGAATACAAAGATACTGGTATATGACCTTCTTTATTGATTGAAACATGTCTACATGCAAACTTGACACCGTTTAGCCCCAAGCAGATGGCAAAGCACACCATTTGATAGGTATAGTACATAACTGGCTGAAATGTCACTTCATTAATGAGCCCGACAGGGAGGGGGAGGAGAAAGAAGCTGTGGGATTGTTTTTCCTTAAAGTCTTGCATATTTTTGAGGATCAGATTTATATCTTTTCCCACATAAATCAGCAAAACTGTGTTCAATGAATTACATTTTATTATTTGGCAAGTGCTGCGAGAAACCAAAATTACAAAATTTCCAATAATTAATTGAATTTAGCAGACATTATCACACAGGTGTTCCTCCCAATGGTGAACTTACGTCCTCCATCAACTCGTTTTTTGGGTGCAAATCTGACATATTATCAGTTTAACTTGTAATTAACATGGTAGATATACTTATACATTATTTTAAAAAGATGAAAGCTTGTTACTTACAAATAATATCCTGAAGCTGCCAATCGTCCACGCCAGTAGCATGCTTTTAACCCCTGGTTAAAGAAGAATGCACCCAGGCCTCGGCCAAAACAGCCACCATGACATGGCAATATTTGCAGTAATCTGAGCTGAAGCAAGTTTCAACACAACTTTGTATTCAACAAGATTTTAAGAACTGGATAACTGGGTATGAGAGAATAAAACAATACAATGAAAAAATAAAATACCTCTTTTAATGATTTACATTGATCTCGAGAGACAAAAGTTTGTAGAATAGCCAAATGTAAATTTCGAATTTTGGTGCAAGGGGGGGGGGGGGAAAGAGGTGGGTCGGTGCTACTTCTGACATTTTGTAAATATTTCCCATCATTTGCAATGCACATACAATCAAATAAATTAAAGAGAATACGTAACCTTGTTGTTACTTGCCAAAGCATGTGAATTATGGGCAACATTATATAAATTGCCATATGCTACATCCCCTAATATTTGATTATTTCATGACGATCAAATGTCAATGAGCATTACCAACGATTCAATTAAAACTTCTTTTTTGCCAATAATATATTTGTAACCTTGTATCTTTATCGACACTTTACAAATAATGAACAGGCTGTTGGAATAGTAGAACAATCTATTTTCAAAATTAATACCCATATTCATCATTTAAATAATGTACAATAATTGCAATCTATGTTTAAATAAGAGGGGAACACTGTATTTAATTACCTGTGATTTCCTGTGATTTCCTGGAGTGTTTAGCCGATGAGGAAGTGGATGAAGACTTAAAAGAAGATTTTCCTCCTGAACTTGGTAGTGCGCTGCTGAGAGCCCCCACTCGGAACTGGCTTGTTTTGCTGGAATTGAGGAAAAATAAAATGTCTTTTAATTAACTAAGAACCTTTTTTCACTAATTTGGCATCATAGATATAGTTTTCAAGTTCGAGACCGCAAAACTTCTGTGCAGATATTAGGAACATCAATTTGCCGCATTAATAGTTTTTGTCTTAAAATGTTAAAATGCATCTTTTTTCCCTTTTGAGTTTTTAAGATCTTTGTCATTATTGTTTCATTAAACTCATAGCTGGCTGATGTAGGCTCGATGTTAGATGTGATAGTTATTTACGTCCTACAATCTGGGGCCTGAAAGAGGACTAAAGGTGCACGTATCATACAATCATTCTTTTTTTAATAAATAAATTTACAGGTTTACAATGGTATTTTCACTGCTTACCTGTGCCGCTGTATACCATTTTCGTTGTTAAAGTGCAGCTACCGGCCTCGATGCAGTAAATTTCAGCCTCTCTTGATTTAAGAAGAAGATATCGTGACCTGTAATGCTGTATAAATGTGCCAATATAGATTTATTAAAATCATGTACATAAATATACACAAAAAAGGTGAATGCATCGATTACATTTATAATACCAAAAAGAAGAGGACCCTTTCCCCATCAAAAAGTAATCTATTTTTTTTTTCTTAAGAACAAACAATGTGCATAGACCACATGTTTTAAACTTTGAAGCTAATGAAGACTTTTCAATCTTGAAATCAATTTAAACAAGTCAAATAAACAAGTCAACCTGCCCGGTTGGCTCCTGTACTGGGGCGTTAGGCAGTACACCTGAAGAAGAAGAAAGATATAGAGGAATTTTCACCTGCGTACTCTACATTATTTACTTAAGTTATACTGTACAACAAGTATGGTAAGAATGCCCAAGTAATAATATTGTGAACAAGGAAAACATTCCTCCTGTTTGTAAACTGAGTATCTTGTCTTGGCCTGAAAGAAAAAGTTTTACACCTTAATGAGTCTGGGCTTGCAACGATCGTCTGCGTTCGCGGAGCGGGGGTGGAGCGGGGATGGCCGCACCCTTATCCGTGAACACCGGGGGGGGGGGGCTTTTCCTCGAAGGGTGGGATTGAAGGGAGGGGAAAGTAAAATTAAGCGCACCCATTCGGGAACAGCACAGGGTGACCTTTGGGTGGAGCGTGGTGGGGAAGGGCTTTTCTCAGAAAGGGTGTGTTAGGTAGTTTGTTGCCGTGAACCATGTTTTCTTTATGGAAAACTTGATTCCATTTAAAGAATATAACAGATATATTGATTAGATAGATTAAATGGGGAGAGAATAGGGAGAGGAGCTTGCATTTTTTGTTGTTGATATCTGCGAGTATACATATTCTTAGACGCCCCTCCACCCGAGGCATATGCCCGACTCATCCCTAGGTCCGGTTACCTAGTCTCGCTGCACACGGTCGCTGCTATGGTCCCGGTTCAGTCCGCCATGGGGGCGGCTGGGGGATCAACGACGAATGTGTTCGTTATTCCGAAGGTTCTTATTCCTACAAAATGAAAAAGGTTCGTTATCCTGAACATAGAAAAACGCGTTCGTTTATTCTCGAGAAATAGAAAGGTTCTGTTATTCTGAGAAATAGAAATAAGTTGGTTTTCCCGATAATAGAATAAGGTTCTTATCGGAAACATAAGAAAAAAGTTCGTATTTTCCGAAACAATTGAGTTACTACTGCAGATTGCGAATGGATTAAGATTAGTTGAGGTGTACTTCGCTGTTTTGGTCACCATGAATAACCTCCACAGATAAGCGCGATTTTTTGGGCCGAGGCCGGTGGTGGGGAGGGAAACGGTGGTCATTAATTTATTTATATTTCTCTGATTTCAGGAGATTTTTATTTCACAAAATATATAACGGCGACTTCTACTGATAAAGAATTATTTCGCTTCTAAAGTTGCGCCGTTTAACAGTCAATAACTAAATAATTCTTCCGCAATTGTTTCGTCAACTCAATAACTAAATAATTTTGATTTCGCAATTGTATCCGGTCCGTTCAATTCTGTGTTCGGCTGGGCGGGGGGTGGCGACTTGAAGGGCTTTAAAATCACGAATATGGCTGGACCGGCGCGAGAGTCCAGGATTTCTCCGCAGAGTGGGGGCAACTTCGAGTAAAAAAATCCTTTCGAGCCGGAGCGAGTTGCAAACGAGCGCGAATCGCGAGTTTAAAACACTCCCCGATTTATAATTATGAGGCCTTTACTGAGACTGCCTAAAACGGGAATTAAAGCAATTATTTTTACCCCTCATGAAAACGAAATAAAATAAAGTATAATTAAGCAACATAAAAGAAAAAAAACTGAAAATTTTTAAAGCAAACTTTGCATGGTTATGCAATATTTATTTCTAAATTGCCACCTGATATACGATTTTTGCCCCCACTTAGAATTACATCAGACGTTCAGCGATCGCTCATGTGATATGACTGAGAAGAAATGTATAAGCCAGTTTACAAGCGCTAGTACAATACAAAGGGCCTGAATAACAACGCGCATATTTCAGAGCCAGTGTGATCAAGGAGGCTAGACACGAACATAATGAGAAATGGATGTAGGTCAACAATCGCATCTCCTGAAATAGGGGGATCGGACCGAACAAAGATTGCCACTGTTAATTGATGAAATTGTGGAGCGCGTTATAGAAAATCGGTTGACAAATTGCATTTTAATTGAAATGCATAACAAGTAACGATATGAAATATTTAAGTATATGTGCATCATATGAAAAAAGCTATAACTCGTATCGCGAAGCGCGAACGAATAGAGATGACTGTGGCAGTATTGAAGAAATATAGTATCGCGTAACCGCCGTGGACGAAACTTGAGTGTAGACTACCATCTTGAGTAATTGGATAATTAAGGCCTCCCGATATTGCTGGCAAGCGCAAGCGCGACCCTTGAAATTTTTTGTGTCAAAGCAATTGGAGATATTTGTGCATTATGATGGTTATTCAAGTATATCAATCCGCTAGCGCGCAAGGCGCAGCCAGAAAATTTTGGTGTTTAAAAGATTATGAATTAAAGAGGGGCACTTCTCAGTATAAAGTAAATTTAGTGAAATTGTGTATACAGACCCTAGTTTAGTAATCCCTTTGGAGGCGTAAAGCGAGAGGTCTGAATGAAGTTTTGAGGTAAAATATTAGGGAGTCTATCATGGCGTAGTTGGATATATTGATGTATTACGATTTAATTTGAGGTTAATTGATGCAGCTCTATTAACCCGTACTGAATTGGTTCGTATATAACGTTAATATTTTGAGCCAAAAATTGGGAAGTTAAATGTGTGCATTATGCATGTTAGTATCGCGGAGTGCGAAAATGAAATGATGAACGAAGAAGAGAAAGAATATATTTTTATAGGTAGATTAAATGAATTGTTCTTGGATTATTTGTTGTCAGACGTCTAGAAGATTCTTGCAAACTCGATCATGTCGAACTGAGAACTAATTAAATAGAGATAGCAACCCTTTTGTCGGCTTATTGTTATACCTTAAGAGCCAATCGGGGAAAGTACATGCATTGTAATAGAGAAACAACTGTTGCAGTTGTTTACGAACATTTGCCAGACTAATCAAAGCGGCCGCTCTAATCTACAAAATATGTACATACGCGCGCTAATGTTCCGGCATCTTATCATAGAAACTTAGCGGCGTCTTTTGTCTTGCATAACGTGCCAAAAGCGCCAACCACATCCTTTCCAACGCCGTATGCTGTTAAACTTGACATCTGATGCTGCGGTAGAATTTACTGTGACTGATAAATAAAAATATTCTCACTTCATGAGATCTCCTGTTCCGAAGGACAAGTATTTTTGCCTTACCCACCACCTCCATTCTTCGACGATTGTGTGTGGACTTGGTGGTTTGTTCCTTGTATATCAACCAGATTGCACGAAAGACTTTGCCATTAGACTGGAGTGGAGGGGGCGCGCCCCCGAAGTCTAACTCCGGTCACATTCGTCCATTATTTTTGAAAACCGCTCGGTTATCAAAGAATATAGAATAAAGGGTCAAGTAATGTGTGTCTGTGTCACGGAACTAACGTCCGGTCACCACTCAAACGGCTAAAAAATCAACAAATGCTACTTTTCTAATTTAATGGCTCGGTTAAATATTGTGTGGACGTGAGCTTCTAACTTCTATTGAAATGTAAATTTATCAGAATAGAAAACACGCTATTTTCTCTATCTCTCCTAGAATTATGAACTTCAAAATCAACAAAATGGCAAGTTCTCCTCTATTTCTTCACTATTATATTTGGAAAAAGGCGCGATATGAAATATTGGTATTACTATTATATTATTAATTATCTATTAAGTATGGATTATGTATTATTATTAAATGAATATATTTTCATAAAAACGACTGGCTTCAGACATTAAACTACTAGAAACACCCTTTCGAAGAAAAGCCCCCCCCCCCCCGCGTGTTTCCCGAATGGTGCGCTTTAAATTTTACTTCCCCTCCCTCAACCACCCTTCGAAGAAAGCCCGCCCCGCGTGTTCACGAAAGGGTGCGGCATACCCCGCTCCACCCCGCTCCGCGAACCGCTAGCAACGATCGTTGCAGAAGCATGAGTCTGGAAGCAGGTGAACAAAAGGTTGCTTTTTAGTGTTATCCCTATTTAAAGATCTCTTATTGAATGTATTGAATTTTCTTATACCATGGCCTAAGATGAACCTATGTGCTGTATAGTTACAAAGGAAACAAAAATGAATTCCAGTCCTTTGGTTGCCGACTTGATTCTTTAACACACTCTCTCTTTACTCTTTTCTTTTCATTTCTTACAAACTTTAAAGTATGCCGTATATCCTCTTCTTTTGAGGTACTAATTGGGGGATAGATATTGTTAGTCATTTAGGTTAGATATCGACCCGTTCTCTAATTTTAAAGTCAGAATAGTTTTCTTTTCAGCTAAGCCACTGGAAGCGCTGGCTAATTACAGCAATCGATCGATACTGCTTTTATATCTCCAGATAGATCCGGGGTTTTGTGTGTGCGCGCCCATGTTAGAAAATCGTTCACACCTTGCGCTGTTCCATTGAATTGTCATGGGCTAAAAATAAAAGTATTACAAGGGAGGATCAGCGAAACCGAAAATGCTAAAAAAGCGCTGATGGTAGCTTATGAACACTGGTTTACGCAATTATTCCTGGATGCATGAGAAATATATTTATTTAAAAAGCTTATTTATTACATATATCAAATAGTTATGACATGTTTTTCACTAGAACATATGGCTCATTTCATAAATTAACTACTGCGTATAGCATAAATTCAACAAAAGTAGTACAAAAGGTGAATTTTAGGGGGTATTTGATGATAAAGATGTGGTCATTAGGGAGCCGAGTATACCCGGTTCCCGTCCATGAGTGTGTTAGACGGGACCCGGGTAAACCCGGTTCCCGCTCTCACCGGGTTAACAAAAATAAGATAATAGCTAGATCTATAGAATGAGCAAATTCATTGAGATTAAATTAACATTTCTTCTTCCTTCTTTATATCTATACCTGAAGAAACACCATTAAAATACCATCTATCATTGAGAAACACTAATGACAATTGCACTACCATTCACTCACCATTAAAACACCATTGAAGACACCAATGACCGTATTGCACTATATACCATTCACTCACCATTCAACTATCAATGAACACCACTGGATTTAATCTACCACTGAGGCACCATTAGAACACCATTGAGATACCATCTACCATTGAGGAAACACCACTGACCATTGGTCTACCATTCATCCACCATACAAGTATAAAAGAACACCATTGAATTCAATCTACCAATGAAGAAGCACCATTAGAACACCACTGACAAACCTTGTACCATTGAGAAAACACCATTGACCATTGGTCTACCATTCACCCACCATACAGCTTAAATGAACACCATTGAATTCAATCTACCAATGAAGAAGCACCATTAGAACACCATTGACACACCATCTACCATGGAGAAAACACCATTGACCATTGGTCTACCATTCACCCACCATACAGCTGGAAATGAACACCGTTGAATTACCATTTACCACTGAGGAAACACCATTCAGACACCATTGAAATACCAATGATCAATGGACATACCATTGGTTACCAATGAAATACCATTGGTTATCAATGAAATACCATTGGCGATTTTTGTAAGGGGGTATAGGACCTGAATTCAGGTCTGAAACTCAGGTAGGCTTGCAAACGAGGGGTTGACTTAATGGGAGTCTCTTTGCCTTGCGAATAAAAGACTAGTTGATTGAGAGAAGCGGGTCACTCATGAATAATTCATAAATCTTTAGTCGCCATTCTACGTTTTTAAAATTCGCGACCGGGGATGGACGTTACAAAATTCACATTTTGGGC
>CALNVZ010000016.1:24029-37962 GCA_940671915.1 Paracentrotus lividus
GCGGAGTTAATTTTCAATGATAAGTACTCAACAGTCCATGTTGCGTGAACTAACACTGCCTTTGCGTCACTGTAGTCTAGCTTATAAAAGTCTGCGCATAGAACTGAGGAGCCACATAGAAAACTCCTGGGAAGAACGTATAGTACACACAACATAATAAAAAACATGACAAAAAGACAAATTAATGTAATTAATGAACACATTTTTTTTTTTTTGTAAACAACCTAATAACCCCGTATAGGGGTAAGTTGTTGACACCATACGGGTAATTTGTTACAAGTGTAATCCTATACCATACGTTTTGTTTCAACTTTCCTTTCTGTCATCGTTAACAGTAGATCAAATAGAGCTCTTGAATAGACTAAAGTAATAATAGAAATATCGAAAATATGAACACCAAGAAAATTGAAACAAAATTACTTTACATGTGTAATGTAATTGGGGTGGTTGTTAACATCGACGTGGGGTAGGTTTGTTGTAACAACTTACCCGTGTAAACTTCCATCCCCGTACTCCCCTACATAATTGATAATTTTAGTGTGCAGCCGCCCCCCCCCAATGAAAAAGAAATAAAATAAAATAAAAAAAAAAAAAATATGTGGGCTTAGATATCTATTGTACGACATTGATTCTTAACAATTGTTTTGCTCTAATCCCACCACAAATCCGTTGGGAGAAAATGTCGTGCAGAGAAATATTATATAGCCGTTAGCTCCCACAATTATTTTTTTAAGGGGGCTGCCATCCCCCCGCTCCCCCAAAAAAAAATAAAATAAAAGAACAAACAAACAAACAAACAAACAAGAACAAAGTCATGATATATATATTGGGTCACCGATATTTTCTCGATTCGATTTGCTGAGGCTTTACAGCAGAACAATTGTCAGTGTAGAAATGTCGTTCAACTAACACGACCAATTTTAATTTTTTTTTCGGGGGGGGTTTTTTTGCTCACACTAAACGCAATCATTATAGTTATACGGGTAGCCTTCACCAAATTTTCTCCAACCAGATAAGGAAGGGTTTCAAAGCGAACACTCTGTCAAGCGAAGAAAATGTCGTACAACGATATTAGTCCATATTTGGGGAGCAAGGTGAACGAAGAACCCACCCCCCCTCCTTAGCTCCATCCCTGATGTTCCCAAAAATATGTTGATATCATTATATACATTATAATAACGATTATTCAATAATCATGAATAAAAACTCATGAAAAAAAAATATTAAAATCAATACATTAAAAACTGGCTTATGGTCAAAACCGGATCGAAACGACTTTGTCCTTATAGGTCTGATCGATATAGGTTGAAACAGATATCAATAAGGATCAAAACTACTAATATTTAAGGTATAATGGGCACAAAAATCAAGTTCAAGCGACAACTGCACGTCCAAGCGGTCAAACAACGAATGTGTAAGCGGCGCAGTCGGTAGCTAGCCGTAAACATAATTGTTCGAGTGGACGAATTCGTGAATTGGAAGTGCGATCAATGCAGCTATATCTTATTTTGTTAAAGAAGTAAATGAAAGTTCTATTTTCTCTGATATTTCCAGATCTTTTACAGAGGTTAGGAGTTGTGATGAAAGACATCAGACCTTGGTATAAGAACAGACATCAGGACAAACCCATGGAGCCATTGACTAAATTGCATCATTATGCGATTATAGAGTTTGGTGGTCATTCCAAGGAGAAGTTGTGGAAGGCAATAGAACTCCGATACAATAACATACTCAACATTTCTGACAGTGTCTTAGGGTGAAACTTTTATTGAACTTGAACAAGTTATAACTATCGATCACTTTTTTTTTTAATATCATAACTCTGGATGAATTTGTTTCTTTTGAACGATATGGACGTTGGCCTAATGCAAACTGTCAAAGTATGTTTTATGAATAAGTAACTTTTTTTTTACAGTTTGAATAATAATAATAATAATATAAAAGAAGAATATTAATAATAATAAGAAAAAAATGGTGTAGATAAAGGCTAAGTAGAACAAAAACAGACAAAATCACAAAAAAAAAAAAAAAAAAAAAAAAAAAAAAAAAAAAAAAAAAAAAATCAAAATCTCGGATAGCCTTATTCCATTAAATCGTTTTCTTGGTCATCTCTTGTACGCAAAATGAACCTTTGAAAGAGGAGGCAATTCAACGAAAATATCGTGACACTATTCATAGCAAATTTCCACCAATAAAAATTGGCATACAACGAAACTGCCAATATTTGGTGAAAATTGTTCGTGTGTACACATGACTCTGATCACTATACACATTGGAAATAAAGAAATAGAGTCGTTTTTTGATCGATTTTTGAATTCTGCATATTAAGTCACAACTCTGTATCTCAATGTTACAGTTTAGACAGGGACATTTTGTACATATACTAAAATCTGTAAAATTAAAAAACATTTTAAAAATATTTATATTTATTTCTAATGGATGTAATTAGAGACCGGGTACAAAAAAAAATAATAATAATAATAAATAAGTACCTCCAGGAAAAAATAATCAATTAACGAGACTATTAGGGCTCATTTGGCAAAAAAAAAAAAGCACTTTAACGCGTGACCCTTCGATCGCGGCACTCTTTACAATAACCAGGAAAAAGGTAGTCCCCTTATTAACGTGATAAAACTTTGTAAACGAATTGTTTTGAGCAAAAAAAAAAAATAAATAAATAAATAAATAACAGGGAGTCAGGGATTTTTTTTTTTTTTAACACATAATTTTGGGAAAAAAGGTAAACCTTGTGTAAAAAATAAAAATAATTAAATTTATTATATATATATATATATATATATAGTATATATATATATATTATATAACTGAAGCGGAAATGGATGATGGTTGAATCAAAGTTTAAGCAAAAATAAAGACATTTTTCAAGAGTTTAAATGGCTATTTTTGGGGGTGCAATAGAATAAGAAATTTTCGTAAACTAGCAATACAAAAATCAAAGATTCAAGATTAAATCAAGATTAACTTTATTGATTTTCTTCATGTTTTCAAAAGTTAAACAGAATAAATAATCAAATTAACAACATCAGTATGTAACATAGAATACTTTGTCAAAAGTAAGCAGAGAAAACAATTATAAAGAAAATTCCAGGACCACAGCAGAAGCAAAGCTTGTAAGGCGCTGGTCCCTTTAATATAATATAGAAATACAAAAGTAACAATTTTTTTAATTTTTTTTTTAACTGAAATATTCATGAAATAATCATAATTTAAATAAATCTTAATTGAAATAATTCTTGCCCAAGCCCGAAACGGATAAAAACTGACTAACAGGGCAAGCACTATCAACCAGTTACTATCATGCCGGGATGAGACAAGAAAAAATAATTTAGCAATTATTATACAAAAAAGAAGGAAAAAAACACAAACTTAGAGAGAGCAAAAAATACCCGGGAGGGGACTAGGGTGGGGAAGGGGGGGGGGGGGGTGTCGAGATTTGATATGTTTTTTTTAATAATAGTGTGCATGAAAAAGTAAAGTTTGCTCTTGGTGTTATTTGATCATTGGTGATATCCGCCTGTCATTAGAGAAACAGAGTGATATTATGGTTATATGATGATACAATAATAATTTAAAGTTTGTGTTTTTAATTAGAAATATGCTCTTATCTCACGCATGTCTCTGGGTAGAGAATTCCAAAATTTAGGGGCAGTAAATATAAAGTGTTTGTGTGAGCACTGTACCGTTCTTGTAAGTGGTAATGGTTAATTTGGCCTGGTAGGATACTGATGTATTTCATTATTTAGAGTAAACATGTTGCCAGCGCTGGGGGCTATTCTGATTATTGTTTCTGGAACAATGAGTACTGCAAGGTTAGTTTATATAAGTCATGAAACTTTTTAAAGCATTAATTAGAAAAAAACAGTGTATCAGTATGGGTGGACGGAAAATGGACGTTACTGATAACTCGATTAGGCTTTTTTCTGTAGTAATAAAATTCTTTCTAATAAGTATGAAGCACTGTTTCCCCACGATAAAACCCGTAATTAAGGTAAGGTAATACTAAGGTAGAGTAAAGTGATAAAAGGAACCTTTGGGAGGGAAAAAGTGTATTTTAAGTTTTATTCATCATACCTATATTCTTGGAGATTATCTAACAAATATTTTCAATGTGATATTTCCATGTTAGTTTATCATATATTATAGTACCTAAAAATTTAGTTTTAGATACTTTTTGTATTTGTACAATTATCCATGTGTAAATTGGTCGTGGTAATTGCCGGAAAAGTTGAGCTAAATACATAAAATTGTTTTTTCTAGATTTAGTGGATAATTTATTGGCTTTTGATCCACTTTTGTAACTGATTCAAGTTCTTGTATTTACTTAAGTTCATAAAGTGTCTATGTTTTGGTGTGTAAAAAATAAAATTTTTGTCGTCCTGCGTACATAATGCGGGTAAGTAAAATTGGAAGATTTATGTAAGTCATTGATGTAAATAATTAAAAGGAAGGGGTCCCGGAAGGATTTGACCCCTGCCGGTACTCCAACATATGATATTTTTGAGGTGTAGATGCATATTTATCAATAATAAACAAATTGTTTGCGTCCATATAAAATAGCTTCGAAACCAGTTAAGAACGATCCCTCGTTCCCATAATTGTTAGTTTGTGTATAAAATGTCCATGGTCAATGGTATCAAAGGCTTTTGAAAAGTCAATAAATAACCCGATTGTATTGTCTCGATTATCAAGCGATTGGGTAATTTTATTTATCAACGTCAGAAGAGCGTGTGTTGTGTTTTGTTTTTTCCTAAACAACCAAATTGGGATTCGTGTTAAAATATTGTTTCATCCAGAAATTTTTGTTGTGCGTGTAAAAACTATTTTTTCTAATATTTGGAGAAAACTGTTTTAGTAAGGAAATTGGTCTGTAATTGTTTAATGATAAAGCGTCACCCTTTTTAAAAAACTGGAATTATATGGCTAATTTCCACTTTTTTTTAGGAAAGACACCGAGTCATGGATAGATTGCATATGTATGTGATGGTTCGACGATAGTCGGAAAAATCTTTTTTAAGATAAGTTAATCAAAGCCGTCGTGGCCGCAGCAACGTTTACTTCTGGAAGTTATGGACAATATCTCTAATTTCGGTTTTCAGTAGCAGGAGCAAAAAAACAAATGATTTGATTACGGTTTGTTAAGTAATCCTAAATTTTTTGTCACAATTTGGAATTACTTTAGCCAAATTTGGTCCTACATTTACAAAGTAGTCAATTAAAAGAATCTGCAATATTTGCGGAATTATCGATGATCTTTCCATTAACCTGTATTTTGGAGACTGAAGACATTCCTTTTTTTTTTGCCTATTCAAACATTATTATAATTTTCCAAGTGTCTTAGCATCTCTTTGCTGCAAGTTTATAAATTGTTGTTTCAAAATAATTTTTTCTTTTCTCTTCGTAGCAAACTAACCAGCGTGTTTTTATAATTCAAGTATATTTTGGACCGTGAGGTATTATGGTTCGCTTTGTATTGGAGATTAGAGATTATGTTTCCTATTAATTGACGCTTAATAGATCCGGAGTTATCCAGGGTGATTTAGCATTTTTTTTCTGTTTCGGGATTGACTTTTGTCAGGGGAAGGCATGTGATCAATATAAAGTATTTATTTAGTCATAAATCATCAAGGATTGTCTACATCAGTGATATCATAAAGACTAGACCAATCTATATTATTAAGATTATCGATAAATAGCTCAATATTATCATTACAAATGTTCCGTTTATAAGCGACTCCGGGGACAGACGCCGCGTAATCTAAACACAACACACAAAGTAAGTTTCCCCTATTTCAGATATGAAACATTTAAAAAAAAGGAGGATTTTTTTTTTTTTTTTTTTATTTAATCTAAAAAAAAAAAAAAATTCTTTACAAGCTGCACTGTAGTTTTATTTTGTTGTTGTTGTTGTTTTTTTTTTTTATTCAGAAGGTCATCGATTACATTCAGGTGCTTCTGATATTATTCTGTACATTATAAAAAACGAATTGTATAAATACTAGTACTTATACTGCCGTATTGCACTAGTTTTCTTTTTTTTTTTTTTTAATACATTGATTGCTCAGTTGGATTTTTAAAATATATTTTCGATACAGAATATTCATTTTGTCTACACATTTTCTTTAGATCATTATTAAATCATGGGTTTTTCGTAAATTTCTTGTCTGATTTTTCTTTGAAAGGAAAACATTAATCGTTATTATCATTATTTATAACAAGTTTTTAACATTGCTAATTAGAGTTTGAAATATTGTCTCAATTAATAATTGTAAAAAAGTGCAAATATGTATCACACGTATTGAACCTTTGCGTTCCAAATCAAGTATAAATTTGTACTCATCTGGCATGAAATGACAGTTGGCCTTATAGTTGAATTTTATTGGCTCATAGTAGTGATGACGGATGGGTCGGTTATACTGATCTTTGTAGAATGGGAAGAAGCCAAGTAAGGTAATCTCTCCTTAGAGTTGAGTAGGAATGGTGTATAGACAGGCGCGGATGCAGGGGGCAGCCTGCGGCATCCCCCCCCCCCTCAAAAAAAAAAAAAAAAAAAAAAAAAAAAAGGAGAAAAAGGGAGAAAGAAAGAAAAAAAAGGAGAGAGAGAAAAACAAAGAGAGAGAGAGAAGGGAATAAGGCCCTATGCTTGTATATTTCTCGCCCAACTACCGAGTAAGTAAGAAAAAAATATAGACACCTAGAAGAGTGTCAATAAAAAGAAAACCAATTTATAAGCTCCACACTATTATACAAATTCAAATTCAAATTCAAATTTATTGATATACAATCCACAACTTTGGATTATCATCACAGAGAAAAACAATGAATATCTAACAAAATAATAAGGAACATACAAGCATATTTACAAAATCAATTAATAACTGAGCTTAAATATTATATATAGCCATGGACATTCACATACAATTGTCCCCATATGCATACATGTACACATACATTCACAGACATACTGAAATACACAAAAATATTCTTTTTTAGATATATGTATATTTAACATACATGTACATATATACATTCAAATTACAGGGATCCAAAAACAAATCACGACGGACCGGAAGTAGGGACCAATCGATCCCTGGATTCAGATCCGAATCCTAACGATTTAAATATAAATCTAAAAAACCTAAAATTCAAATATTCAGGAATCAAATCTAAATCCAAACATCGATCGGTCCCCACCCACAATCCCCCGGGACCCATTTCAAATCCCTGCAATTTAGAGTGTATCTGTAATACATATTATGCATATTTCACATACGTAAAAATATATATTATTGTTATTGTTATCATGACTATTATTATTATTACACTATTTTTGTTCCAACCTGCCTAATCTTTCTATATAAATATTAATAATGGAGGATACACTCATTTGTTTTTATATATTTAAAGGTGGGCACTATATCGCTTATTTTTTTAATAGGTTTACTCTTTCTTGTTTAAGGTATGGACAGCATATAATAAAAATGGAACTCTGTTTCTACATCTAATTCGCACATGGGACATAGGCGTTTATGTGTTTCAATTTTTAATGTCTTCTCTGTTCTATCATTAATTTACTGTTACTAATTCTTATTTTCATAAAAATTTTAATGTGTAATTTATCAATGTCTAACAAAAGATATTTTTCAAGATCGTATGTATGTTTTAAGTCCTTATATGTTCTAAGTTTGCTACAATAAACCTCGCTGTTTTCGTCTAAAGTTCTCTTCCAATGTCTGATATATTGTTCTTGTAGTTTATTGCCAATAGATTTTGTAAGCTGTCGTTTTGAGAATGTATTTTGATTATCCCATACGTGATGAAAACCGATATCTTTCAGAAATACTTCTAGCTGTTTGCCAAAACCATTTGTAATTAACATGTTTGCCTTGTATGCAATCTTTATAAGGCTATTGGGTTTTGAGTTTAGGATATGCATCCAAAAGCCAATCATCAATTTTAAGCTGTATATATAATGGATATCGTCCTAGTTCCGATAGTATAGCACTGTTAACTGCTCCTCTGTTTAGCTCGATCACGTTCTTTAAATACTTTATATGCATTTTCTCAGGTGTGACGGAGTTGAATTTTTTTTCTATTCCCCCTTTTGAGATCTTGATTGTGTCCATTATCCAAATTTCAGAACAGTATAGCGCAATTTGTTTGATGCAGCTGTCAAATAGCTTCAAGTTGGGCATATTGGGTAGGATTAATAGACGATTACTTGCTAACGTGCTTCTTAGTGAGAACATCGCCTTTTTGGCTTTGTTCGTCAAGTTATTTACCGCATGGGAGAAGGTTCCCGAAGGTTTAAATAAAAGTTCTAAATATTTATACTCTGGTGCTATCGTAACAAGGTTATTACCTATAAAGAACTTCTCCTTATGTATCAGTCTACCAGATTTATTGAAAATCATAACATTCGTTTTCTTAATATTTACTTGTAGATTCCAGTATTTGCAATATTTATCAAGTTTCTTTAAGGAAGACTGGAGACCATCTGGCGATTCTACTATCAGTACCAGGTCATCAGCGTATAATAGACATGATATTTTCTTTTCCCCGAGCAATGCTGGTTGCATTTATCATCGAATTCATTTACCAAATCATTAAGATACAGCGAGAAAAGAGTAGGGCCCAGTGAGCAGCCTTGTTTGACCCCGGCTGAGGTTGAGAATGCTGGTATTCCCCCACGTTCCGATTTTATTAAAAACCTAACATCACTGTACATGCCCTTGATAATGTTTAAAAATGGTCCTTTATCCACACACTTTTGAAGCTTGTGCATTAGAGCCTTTTTATTCACTGAGTCGAATGCTTTTTGCAGGTCGACAAAACGGTTACACCTCGTAATTTCGAAGGTTCGTTATTCTGAAGGTCAATTATTCCGAAGGTTCGTCATTCCGAAACACGTAAAATGTCTTTACCTCGATGTTCGTTTATCCGAACATAATAAAGGGTTCGTTAATCCGAACATTTGTGGCGTTACTCCGAAGGTCTGTTATTCCGAAGGTTTGTCATTCCGAAAACGAAATAGGGTTTGTTAATCCGAAGGTTCGTCATTCCGAAAACGAAATAGGGTTCGTAATTCCGAAGGTTAGTCATTCCGAAAACGAAATAGGATTCGTCATTCCGAAAACGAAATAGGGTTCGTCATTTCGAAAACGAAATAAGGTTCGTTATTCCGAAGGTACGTTAATCCGAAAATAAAATAAGTTTTGTTAGTCCGAAACTGAAAAAATCTGTGGCGAAGCTGAGAAAAATGGGAGGGCAGGCGTGGTGGAGGGGGAAGGGTATTACCGTAACTGTTCAATTGTTTTGAGGGTGGAAAGGGGTTGATCTATCGTTACCAGGAGCATTTACATACAAATAATTCTTTCAAAGGGGTGATCATAGGCTTATGGGACTAGTTCATGCAAGAATCGTTGCCAGACCTGTAAATTTCGCTAGGGGAGTATTGATGCATAAAATTTCTACTTAAAGACTCATTCTTGATTAAATGTCGCTCTGCTAATGCGGGGGGGGGGGGGGGGGTGGAGATGGGACGGGGGCTTGTTTGGACCAGAATATGGGCGATTAAAAGAAGGGGCGACGATTCCTTTTTTTTTTTAATAGAAAGAATGTAATAAACGTCATGCTTTGTATCCAAATGATGTAAATGAGTAAAAAAAAATTCGCTCGCGCTTCATGCGCGCTCTCCTATACCTTTTATTTTGCAAGGTTTACAAGTAAAATGTGCCTGTTTTCAGAGGGCCATGCTTGATCCATGCCATTTTTTAAAGCAATACATGCTTTGCTCCCACAAAATGCACATATGTCATGTGTATCATCCTCCGCTGAGACTATTATTGCATAATATCCTATTATTTTTTTTAATCACAACACCGTTTTTATTACTAAAATAAGTTTATTTCGTTTTCGGAATGACGAACCCTTTGTCGTTTTCGGAATGACGAACCTTCGGAGTAACGAACCTTATTTCGTTTTCGGAATGACGAACCTTCGGAATTACAAACTCTATTTCGTTTTCGGAATGACGAACCTTCGGAATGACGAACCCTATTTCGTTTTCGGAAAGACGAACCTTCGGAATAACGAACCTTCTGAATGACGAACCTTCGGAATTACGAACCTTCGGAATAACGGGTGCTTACCGACAAAACATACACATAAATATTTTTTCTTCATAAAAGCCTGGTCTATTATTGTTTTTAGAGTGAAAATATGGTCGCTTGTACGGCTACCTTTACGAAACCCGATTTGCTCTGGTTGTATGACCTCATTTTTTTCAAGGAGTTCATTAAGTCTGATGTATAATATCCTAAAAATAATTTTCCTAGGCAGCTGGAGAGAGCACTAGCCCGGAAATTAGATAGATTATCATAAGTCCCTCCTTTAAAAACTGGTTTTATATAGTTATCCCTCCAGCCATCGGGGAAAATACCAGTTTTGATTATCAGATTAAATATTTGGGTATAGGTATTAACATGTAATTTGCAAGAGATTAGGATCATTTCATTTAATATACCATCTACTCCGCAAGATTTTCCTCTTTTAAGTTGATTTAATGCTTTAAGGACATCTTTGCTTAATATGTCGGCATTCAGTATTCCAGCGTTGTTTTATACATACGTGGTGCATCTATGGTACTATCTTAATCTTAATATTCATTAATTCATTAAAGAAGCTGTACCAGTCGCTTGGTTCAATTTCTGGAGTAACATGCTTTTTTACTTTCCCTTTCATTTTATTAACACTGTTCCAGAAATCAGTGGGATTTTTGTGTTCTGCGGAGAGTAGCTTATCTAAAAGTTTTCGTTTATGATTCCTATGCTGTCTACGTATAACCTTACGAAGCAGTTTCTTTTTGCACATGATTTCTAGCCGTACACTGAAAACCTAACCTCGTCCGTCAATGGACCGACTAGCTTTAAAGCTAGTCGGTCAAGGCGGACTAGTTTTAAAGCTAGTCTGCCATGTTAGTCCGTCAAGACGGACTAGCATACAACTGAATCTACATCTCTCAACATGACGGACGAGCTTTAAAGCTCGTCCGTCAAGCTTGATGCTAGTACATCGAAGTGACCGACTAGGTCTAAAAAAGTAGGGGGGGGGGTAGGACAGTTCACCCATTAGAATGACTGACTAGCTTTTGATACAAATAAAATTTAGTTGCAATGTCGTTTCAATGTACCTTCTCTATTTATTCTGTTTCCGAGCATAATCAAGTTGATACATTCTGAAACAAAGGTTGTTTTCGCTTGACAATCTGAAAACTTACGAGACATAACATTTATCATGACAAGTATGCAATTCACGAGTACCGGTAGATTCCAAAATTTGTTCTCCATTCTTCAATTACAGGCTAATTGAATACCTTGTTACTATAGAACTCAAGAACCCGGTATTTCCTTACAGATTGCTGGTGAATTCCCGGCTTAGCAACAACAGTGGATAGAAGTTGGATACAATCAATATTCTCAACAAAGGTTTTTTTGGTTGACAATCTGAGAGCATTACGATAGCCGAAATAACATAAATCGTGACAAGTATGCCATTCACGAGTAGGTTAGAAATATTGTTCCATTCTTTAAGGCCCGGTCCCACTGACGGGAGGATTAATTGCGCATGAGTTGCGTATACAAATTTCGTTTATCCGCAACAAAAAACAAAAACAAAACAAACAATCCGCAATTCATACGCAAATCATCCTAAAGAGCCAGTGGGACCGCACCTTTAATTACAGGCTAATTGAATACTTCGTTACTATAGAACCCATGAACCGTCTATTCTTATCGATTGCTGGTGAATGCTTGGCTTAGCAACAGCAGTGAATGGAAAGTGGTAAAATTGATTGAATAACATGCGCATTGCGAAAAGGACATCAATATTGCATGTATTAGTTGCATTATCTGTATGTGAATTCCATTTAATGAGCAAAGTGTACAGACGCACACTGGATATACCCCATAAAGCTTAAGATTTTGATTATAATGGCGATCTCCTTCCTGTGACATGAATGTGTGAGTACTCTTTTTTAATTCCTTATGTTTCAGTTCACAGATAGCGTTATTTTTTCACATAGATTAATGCTATAATCACCAACGCGAAAAATTATGTCTTGCCAAATCAATTTATAAATTGTGTGTGTTTACAACGATAGTAACAATCACATTAAATTATAAAAATTGAAGTTTAATTCTAATAACAAATATAGGCGCCACTTTTCTTTTAGATTACTTGTATCTGAAAGAAAAGAATATTGGATTAGAGGCGCGACTTTGGGATTCTGAAGTGGCTCTCAAGGACAAGTGTATACGCCGAAAATGCAAAAGCAGGTAGGCCTACAACAAAAAGTCATGATGATGCAAGCCATGGCGGCGACTCCTGGGCCCCGAGCCCCCATTATTTGTTAATTGCCATAATGTTAACTAATTGTGCCTCCTGTATTAATTCCTGTCTCCTGATTTATATCATCATAATAAAATGTTTATTTATTTATTTATTTTTATTATTATTTTTTTCCTTCAAATTCTTGTGACAAAATGCATGTTTTTAATCGTATCTTTATAATGTCTTCTAATATTTCAGATTTGACGTCTCTGACCAGTGGTGAAGCCATATTAATCTCGTCCGTCATGCTAGTCTGTCAAGACAGCAGCAAGAACATCGCGGCAGAAAAGCGCGACGGACTAGCTTTTACACCATGACCGACTAGCTGTAAAGCTAGTCCTGCTCAAAAGCTCGTCAGTCTGGGCATCACTACGACTAGCTTTTAGGCTAGTCCGTCAAACTAGTCGGTCACGACGGACGAGCTTTAAAATTAGTCCGTCGTGACCGACGAGCATTAAAACTAGTCCGTCTTGACGGACTAACTTGACGGACTAGCTTTCAAGCTAGTCCGTAGAGACGGACGAATTTTAAAGCTAGTCCGTAATAACCGGGTTGTGTTGAAGGAAAACTAGTCCGTCGTGACCGACTAGCTTTAAAACTAGTCAGTCTGGGCATCATTACGACTAGCTTTAAAGCTAGTCGGTCTACCCGTTTAGGTTTTCAGTGTAGTGTCTTATCCCAAGGGTTTTTCTTAAAAGTCTGCAGAGTCTCCTAATCGTGTGATTAATACTTCTGCACGTGGCATCAAACCATGGTTTATTTTGCTTGTGTTTCTTTTTAGATTTGGGATCACGAGGCTTGAGCTGTGCAGCTTTTTGTAGGATCGTTGTAAAGTCTTGAATTAAGCAATTAACCTTTCTCGTTACTTCAGATGATGTGTTGGCTCAGTGGATAGAGCGTCCGCCTCATAATCGGGAGGTCATGGGTTCGAGCCCCGGCCGCGTTATACCTAAAGACGTTAAAAAATGGTAGTTGCTGCTTCCCTGTTTGGCGTTCAACAAGAGGGGGATAGAGCAATGTCCTTCTGGCGCTGCCCAGCGGCTACCGGGCCCACGAGAAAAGGGGCAAAATAAATATACGTTTCGGACAATAAAATTTGGAGCATTTTCATTTTTCATGAGTCATCAGTTCCGTGGATTTGCAAAATTTGATCGCAGATTAATATAAAGGAGTTTCTGTTACGTGTCAGATTCCTACAAAAGATTTCCTCGCGAATTTTCGACCACGAGCCGCCTATTATTGGGGTTAGTGGGGTAGTATCTACCCAGCTAGCACAAAAACATCTTTAAAACATCATGATGAAGTTTGGCTAAACGTTATGAAAATATTTCATGCAAATGTTAAAATCATATGAAAATGTATGGTTTTAGATTTATCAGGAAAATGTTTTTATTACATTAGACTTAAACGTAATTAAAACATCAAAATGATATTGGGCTAAACGTTATGAAAATATTTTTTTGCAAATGTTAAAATCATATGAAAATGTATGGTTTTAGATTTATCAGGAAAACGTTTTTATAAC
>CALNVZ010000018.1:0-11685 GCA_940671915.1 Paracentrotus lividus
CAGGTCGAAAAACCAGTTGAGGACCAGTTAAACCTCTGGTTACTGGTGGACCAGTTCACGCAGTCTCGTCAACTGGTTTCATAGGGCTCTCTTGGAACACGTTGGTCTTCAACGGCCATGAATTGGAAGTCAACTGGCGAAACTCCATTCCAGTTGAATCGCCCAGTTCGTTCAACTGGGACCAGTATACGGTTAGACATACTCCCAGTTCATCAACTGCGTACAGGGCCAGTGGCTTCCAGTTGAACTTACTCGCGCTCTTGTGCCGAGTTGTTCCCGGAGTACGCGTTGAACTGGTTTCAATACAGTTATCCAGTTGAAACCAGTTTTCCAATCATATTGAACCAGTTTCCAGGCCTTACTGGATTAATGGGACCACTTAATCACGGCAGCTTAATATACCAGTGTTAATCAACTCGCTGGTACAGGACCAGTTGATTCCCGTTGAAGCTTAGCTGGTACTTTCCCATGTACCCAGTTCGATTCCCCCAGTTAAAGGTTGTTGACTGGTTTTCCATTACCAGTATATGGTCCGTTTGCAAACAGTGGTTCCCAATCCATATTGAAACGCAGTTCATGGCCTACTGAATTCAGGACCTGGGACCCAGTTGCATACCAAGTTAACGTATCCAGTTATAACCTCGGTACTCAGGACCGAGTTGATTCCGTTGAACTTACTCGGTACTCAGGTACAGTGATTTCCGAGTCAGTTGAACTGGTTTCTCATACCAGTTATCCAGTTGAAACAGTGGTTCCACCATCCATCTTGAACACAGTTCAGCCGGTTACTGGAATTACTGGGACCCAGTTAATACCGCAGTTAAGATACGCTCTCATTACTGGTAACGGACGTTGATTCCCGTTCGCTCACTGGGTACTGGTACGTTGTTCAGTACGGCGTGGACTGGTTTCACTCCAGTTAATCTCAGGTTGCCCAGGGATCGCTCCCAAAATCTTTATTGAACCAGTTCAGCCTTTATCGCGATTAATTGGGCAGTTACGCCATGGTACTGATAACAGGGTTCCTCCAACTGGGTGAACTTGCACCAGATTTCGAGTATCGCAGTTGACGTTTCGGGGTACTGGTACAGTTTTGTTCCCGCTCCCGCTCAAGGGGCGTGAACTGTTTCAATGCCGGAATTAGTTCCGTAAAACGCAGTTGTTCAAATCGCTCATACTCGCAGACCGCGCTTAAGCCCTATACTGTAGGTAATGGGTACAGTTACTACCCAGGTTATTAGGTATCAACTGGTAAGGGCAATTGTTACTGGTGCGACGTCCCGCACTGGTCGGCTCTCGATCCCCGTAAAGGGTGACACTGGTTTGCCGATACCCGTTCTCTCGGAGTTAGTCGTGTTCAGCCGCGTGATTACTGGGATTAAATCGGGACCCGTTCATACCAGTAAAATATACAAGTTGTCGTAATGGCAAAATCTCCTGGAAACACAATTGGAAAAAATGAGAGAACGGATTGCTAAGTATGTCAACACTGCCAAAAGGTTTCATTCCTAACATTTCATTAAAAATCAATGATACTGTTAATATTTGTAATCTCTATCGCAACGATACGCCCAGATAAAATTGGACGTGTGTCAATCTCCATGTGCAAATGTGAATTTCAACATGCTTCTCTGGCTCCAAACGATGACTATCTTGTCTTGATAATATACAAGCTTCTGATCTTCGTCTGTATTTCAATATAAAAACTTCTACAAATCACCAGAATTCAGACTTTTGTAAAGTATATGTTCAACAGTGTTTTTTCATTCATGAATTCCCTCGCCTCCATTCATGGCATTCTTCCATTTCATCTGCATATATGAGATACGACACCAACATTCCCTCCTCCTCTATTGGAAGAAACAACTTCACTTATATAGTTCATTCATCAACTTTACAAAGATAGTAATCTAGAAGAACCATTGAGGTATCCAAACTTTTCATACTCTAGATAAGACATAATCAAATCCCTTGGTAAGCACAGTACTTACTTTATCGGTTATGTACATAAAGGCTTCTGTACTGCATGTACAGGTAACTCTGCCTAAGTCGAATCTCTTGGGACATACAATGCTGTTGTTTTAGGAGAATTTGCGCAGTACAGTACAAGAGGGTATCCACAGGTTTAGTATGATTTGTTCGAAGAAATTTCTCTGACTTAGGCAATTATTCGAGCTGTGACATGTTCGCTTAGCAGAGTGACTGTATATCATACATATCAAGACTTTAAGCGATAATTTTATGACGAAACTTACGAGTTTAACCTCTTGATAGTGTAAGCGTCTTAGAACATATAGTATGTTAGCAAGTTTCAGTCAATATAAATACTTAGGGTTACAGCTTAGTGGAAAACCGTACTTTTTATAGGACGAGACTAATCAAACACTGGCGTAGGTATGTTTTGGTATTTTCCTAAATGCAGGAAAATCACTCTTCTTCTGCAATTTTTTTCATCGCATATTGGTGCTGTTTTTGTTGAAATATGACCAGTTTTTTTACAATAGTTAAGAAAAATCTATTTTTACACATGTCACATGCCTTTGTGCAAATTCGCCATAATGGCCATGAATTCAGCACTCCAGAACAATAGCAAGTGCGTACTTTTGATTTGTTCCTCCTCAGACAAACTTAGCATACTTCTGTTTTACGAAAGCAAATTATACAACAAACAAAAAAGTGCATCAGTGAAAAATCCTTTGGCTTTAAATATTGGTACCACAACAATACATTTTGCAAAGATTTCACAGCCCTATTATTTTTTCCCCAACTGCTACCATTTTTTTTTTTCACAGACTGTATACACGTTGAATATCGGAGTTTGTGTAACATGAAATCAATTATGTATTATTTTTTTAAAAACTTATTTACACATGTATACTGAACACAAAAGTTTGTCTTTGGGCAGTTCCAGCGTTACGGACATTACATTTCAGACCAATTTTTGCTACTTCAAAAGGTCATTACGATAACATGACTCTTCTATTCTGAACTCATGACATGGAATCATAAACCAAAAACTATAGACTATAAACTGTGCAAGTTTCAATCCATTTCCGTACATGTTGTGGTAGTTACGCCATATATCGTAACCGTTACGGACATTACATTTTTTGGACAAGACTTTTTACATACCTTTACATTCATTGAAAAGTCTGTGAGTTTAGGTACACAGTAAGTCCAATCTCCACATAAATTTAAAGGTAATGAAATGTTTCATTGGATTAAAGTTGAATTTAATGAAACAAATGAGGCATGTACCCGCTAGAACCACAATTGTGGCGTTACGGACATTACATTTTAAGCGTTACGGACATTACAGATTTGTCCACTTTCATTAAGTAGAAGGGGTCACATGTTAGTGGTAATATTTTGTATTCTTTGCAACTGGATGGTAATTAATACACATTCTAAAATGATGGGAAAGCATTTTCATGAATTTTTTATTTCATTGGTTGCCAATTTGAGGACTATTTGTTTGGTTTAATCTGGAACTTTATTAGCTTGTTGATTTTTGCTATTTATGGGAATCAAAGAGAATTATTATATGTCTACAATGGATAAATGATCCATAAAATGACATGCAGTTTACCTTTTGACTTTGTATAATAATATTTTAACTCATAACATCTTAAAATGTAATATTAAAGAAGCGTTACGGACATTACACTTTCAATACACTTGAATGTACCCAAAGCTGAGCCTAACTCTATGCGAATAAACAACTTTTATTCTTATTGAAAATAATGTATATTGTTCATCTAACATTCAATATGATTTTTGGATCTTGAAGGATGCTTTTCCATTCTCCTTTTTCACAATTTGTTGTATTTACAAAGTCTTGTAAATGTTAATGTACATGTAGTCTTCACAAGTGTCAAAAAAGTCTTTTTCAGACATGTCATTCATTCATTCTGCTTCCATGTCAGTTTGGAGGTAGATATGGTTACTTCTACCCACAACAGAAGTAGGTAGCAATACTATGATTTTCCCTGTTCCACAAATGACTCCTCTTCTTCACTGTATAAAAAGAAATTTGTGAATTTTGTCTTTTCAAAAACTTCATTGTGTACCCATCAGTATGGATCCTTCTTATTTGTGCGACAAAGTACTTTGCAAATTTTGTTTTGTCTGAAACCCCACATGAACAAAATATCCTATAGGAGCAGTTGTCAAAGAAGTATGCATGTGGTTACACCTTTTCCTCATCCTCCTCTTGTCCTCCAGTGTCACTTTGAATGTGTCCACCAAGCTTGCTCTATTTTGCTTCTGAGTACAGCTTGTAGTGAATGCATGCAGTGTTTACAGGTTTTAATTAATTGACTAAAAAAATGTTCAAAATCACCTGTAATGTCACAAACTAATGTTACTATGAAGGGCCAGCATCTATTTATTGATTGATTTCCATATTGAAGTATAAAATAAAAACAATATCCTGCAATCATATGCATTCTCATCTTTGCTACAAATGTGTAATGTCCGTAACGCAATGATGATGTAATGTCCGTAACGCTTTTTTTTCCATGAATTATGAAAAATTTATAAAAAACCTCTTGATATGTTGTGAGATAACATATTTTAGCTTTGCATTTGAATTTGCAACAAAATTGGACCAAAACACAGGGTGCTATAAAAACTTATGTATCTAAAACGTTACGGACATTACACTTCAAGCGCGATAGAAATCAAAAAGTTTGAAAATGCTATTTTTCAGAAAATATTTCATTCCTTCCAAAATCCTGTTGCATGATTTATAAATGGGTCCTGAGCTTTAATATAACATAAAAATAATCACCTGAAAGTCATTTTATGGTGAGATTTTTACTTAAGAATGAATATATGCAAAACGCACTGAATTTTATGCCAATTTTTTGGAAGAAACACCTTTTTTCAACAGCTGGAAAAATGTGTTTTCCGACATGGGAAACAATTTGTTTTATTATATCTTGTTGATATAACCCTTCCTGAATACTTTCCAGATTAAAACAAATTTGTTTCTCTATTTTCATTATTTCATCAGTTCACCTGTCATTTCATGGATTGCCCCTTTACATCTACACACAACAATCATTTGTTCTGGCACATAACTCGGTAATCTTCACATCCTAACTGGATGTCTGACATGATCTCTGCCACTCTCCTTCTGGGAAGCTGTCATCATCGACTTAGACGACCACTGTTCAGGTAACATTAGAAGGACGTTGTAATTTGGAGGCATCAACCTTGATCTCCAATATAAGACGTAAGACCTTGCCTAAATCCTTTGAGTGGAATAGAATGTCCCTCTCATGTCTCAATACACACATCAAACCTCCACTTACAACGAAGTTAGCATTCTGCTTGTCCCGATTCTTCCGCTTCTCACTTCTGTAAAATTCGATTGCCACAGAAGTATGCATAGTCATCCGTCCATAGATTTAGCACTCACAAGATTGCCTGTCGGGAAATCGAATGTCGCGTAGCACAAAGAGTAGAGCTCTTCCTCACGATTGCTCTTTGAATGTTTTGAGGACCTTTAATGCTCAAACCCCAAAAGCAGGCAGTAGAAAGAGATATCATTCTCATGAAAAATCCACTGAACAAGCACCCACCTGCAAAAATAATCGACACAAAAAAAGTAGCAAACAAGGAAAGGGAAATGATGACAATCAGAAGAACATTACACTGACAACCGCCACAAAAAAGAAGTCAACAACAACCAGGCATCAACAACTGGACGCAGCTTAACACTATCCCACAACACCGAAACACGAAAAGTCTCACCATAAGATCTTGCCACCACACATCCTGACTAATGGCTTACACTACAATACCCGATTTGGATGGCCCAAATCATTAACTGACACACTAAGGAAAACCACTGGCCCCAAATAGCCATTGACAACAAATAACTCATGCGGAACATTAGAATACCGGTCAACCCCAATTTACCAACCATTTGAAACATTCATTAAAAAACAAGCGTAAGCATTGGAATCACTCGCGGTGCCTAAACTAAGAGTGACGAACATGCGAAAATGCATAACACCTGAAAATACGTCCCGGCATACCTCGATCCTCCTAAGTAGAAACAGGAATCGGAAAGTCGTCACAACAACCGTCCCATGGCATTCAAAGCGGCGCCAACCCTTCCACGACAAAGGTGTAAGGAACAGATCGTAAGTGCCTGATTACGGAAACCAATCCTCACAGCCCGCCAAGACCAAGACCTCTTCCAACCAACTGAAGTAGTCACTCATAACTGCAAGAGCGAGCAAACGCGACCAGAAATGTACGTCCAACTTCACGTATAAACGGACCACCCGTACAGCGCTGACAACTATCACGAAGATCCATCAAAATGCTGCACGACGTCTGATACAAACCTAATGTCGATGCAACACTATGTCGCTCTAAGTCCAAACGAAGAAGAATACTTGCGTGTCAAGCCGATTAGGGTCGTCACAGAAAGAATGGCAGAAATTAGGAATACGAACCAAACCCCAAAATGAGCAGGAAAACATACTAGGGAACGCTCATCGAACGAATGCCCACAATAAGCACAACAGAAATCCGACATCCATAGATACAAGTCGAGTTAGCTTGAAATCGTATCCCCATTAATGCATCCACAGAACAACTCCAAGCAGAGTTGGATGGTAGAAGGGGGGGGTACCCCGCCTCAACTGATAGCTGCCTAGAAAGAACCAAAAAAAAAATCGACAAATAATGGAAGTTTTTCATGATTCTAAATCACCCAATGATTCATTCAAAACAACAATCATGCTCTTTACCTCCAAATCTACCGTTTACTTCTGAAAAATAGCACTTCTCATTACTAGCTCTATTTGAGTAAAAGTGAAATCACTCCTAATGGTGACTAATAAATGCGACATTGCAAATGAGCATCTGTATCCTAAACATCTGTAAATCCATATTTTACTTTGTTATACGGGAAATGTTCCTTTAGAAACTGCAGTCCATAAAAAATGTGCAGATTCTACTAAACAATATTCCTGCTGTGTAAACAGGGATACTTTAAAGTTAAAAAACATTGTGAAAGCAATTTAGCCATTATAATACTACTGTGTACAGTAAAAACCAAGTGTGTCTGAAGACCCGAGAATGCAGTAAAAACTAGCACAAAATAACAATGGTAATAAGAATTCGACATCACATCTTGTCAAGGCAAGAAAACAATGCCCATGTACAAGCTGGTGGAGATTATTCTCTTCTCCAAAAGAACTAGAAGTCTTTTAAGAAACAAAATAAAATAGATAAAGGTAAACAAAGAAATAGATCGAAAAATGATTGAAAGCAAAATGGCGATGCTCCTAAGTATGGAAATCTTCTTTTTTTTCTTTTAATATTAAAATAGAATAATTGCTTAGTCTTTCTGTGTTCCAATGAGAACATATCGAACTGATGCTCCCGGGTAAAAAAGAACGATATTATTATTATATATTATTTTATAATTAATTATTGTATGCCATGAATCCATGTATCTGTTGGTTATATAACCCTTCATGAATCCATAAAAGAAATTTTATAACAATTTAGTGAATCATAAAGAGTCCAATAAATAAAAGCATTCAACGGGCCCATTACGATTAATAAGTTAACTAAGATTGCAAGTGTGAGAGACATTATACTTAGTAATTGAAGGCAATGAGACAGAGTCCATACTATCAGCATGTTGATGTTTCAGTTTGTGTATTTTATTTGCTATTTTTTTATTTTTTGGTTGCTTTTTGCTTGATTTTCGATTATTTACATGTATATTAAATGAACAGATTTCTTCTTGGATTTTGAGAAAAAGAGATTGAATCAAACCTTCATTCTCAAGGACATGGACAGACACAATAGCACTGCAGAAGGCTTCTCGATCCATGAACTCAGCCAGGGGCTGGTATATGGTTACTCCTATTAGGTGTAGAGCCTCACATCAATTTCTTCCCTTGTTAACAATCTGGAAGAAAATAATATAAGTCAGGAATTGAAGCCTCTTCAATTGAATGATTAGCAAATTTACATTAATGCCAACACTGCACAAAATCTAATGCAGTGTATCTGAATTCCATGTCTGCGCAAATAGAATGAAATAAATAGCTAATCATATTAGGCCACATGTTCAAAAGGACTTTGTTGATATACAGACTAGAAATCATGAGGAAGACATGAAAACGCAGGAAAACAAAATAGCATTAATGTTTAATTAAATTGTAAGAACTGACATTCTAATGAACCTGTAGACCTCATGTATGATGTAGCCAGAGTCTACTAAAATAAATAGTTTGCTACACAGCACCCAAATCATGATTTAATGACTTTAGTATTAGCTATGTAATTCATGTGCATTATTTACCAAACACAAAAATACAGCCATCTAATATTAGGAGACCAACAAAATTTTTATCCGTAAATGGAAAATTTCAATTGATTGTAGATCCTAAATAGACAAATCAATCAATACGACACAAAAAGGGTACTTTATAAGATATACAAGATTGAGGAGACATTTAATGCACACAAAAAATTGAAGATAGTGACTAAAGTGCCGTAGATGAGATATCGCATTCGAACATCAATCCCCTCAAAACATTAACTGTTTTTGTGTGGAGAGTGTGGTGGAAGGAGGACCCTTTTGCGGTGTGTCGCGCCGCCCTAAATCAAAAAGTCTAGGGCCTACAGTTCTAGGCCTTACGTTAGATTAGTGACAAACTACAGCGCCAATCATGGCAACGGGGCATCACAGACATCCAAGTCAAACAAAAAATTTGCGTGAAGTATCATCGCTTTTGGGTTAATAAGCAGTGCGCACCTGCGGCCATGCTACCTTGCATGTGCGCGGCGCAGTAGTAATTTGTACACAGAGGCGGCAAGCGCGCACATCTTCACATGTGCATGATATACCCATTGCTGTAGTCCGACAAGGTTGCTTACCGGACAGACGATTTTGACAGCATTGAAAAAGTTTACAAGCAATCGTTTTGTAGTTTTTGGATACAAAGTTGATAGAAAAATTCTACACATTCAATACTGGATGGAAGATAAGCATCATTCAACATAATTTTGCTTAATCCTGAACAAACAAGCAGCGTTCATTTGTTAAGTGCCGTGACAACGACCCCCATCCATAGGTAAACTATCTTGCACATAACATTTTCCCGCAGGAAAAGCATAGCACTCTCGCAGGATTATCGCGACAAAACTGCCGATATGGGGTGTCGCGTAGATCGTGAGACAGCCAGAAATGCCGTGAAGCTCACGCAAATGCGTAACTTGGAGCTCTGACATCACAAGTCTATAAATATATATACGTCTAATTAAGAAATCATTTCATAAAAGTAACATCGAATTAGAATGGCGGTACGTCGTGTTAGAACGTCTGCGATATAGACATTGAAATGCATATTTTTGCTCAAATTTCCCAAGATTCATATTGTTAACATAATATGGTAGAATCTACTCGCTTGAAGCAAATGTATTAGGGCTAACAGAGAGGAATCTTAACCAGGAAAACAATAGAAAAACAATCGTATCAATGGGTGCGGTCAAACACAAATACTAAGTACGCAGATTAGGATAGACGTGTTAACTCTGATTCAACAATGTTGCACTGAAGAAGAATTTTAAGCAGTAATTTTGACAATGTAAATCATATTATATGCAATTCACTAGTAAAAAATTCTACAAAATATTTAAATACTACAATTTCTACCTACGAGAGGTGACATACTGAACTTCAGTATTTTTAAACCAGTGTTTTGCAAAGGCACTGTCATAAATACCGCCAAAATGATCCGACCACGAAATTCAACAGACACACACGTACTGGCATCGCGTGTAGTCTGTAATCCAGACCTCGACGCATGCCCAATGGGCACCAACCAGGCAGCAGTGTTTGGTGTAGCTCATGAGCTGGTAGGGAGCGCGGAATCCACGGTGGGCAGCACCACCCCCCCTCCTATCGTCCAAAAAATTGTTAATTTTAAAATATTAATATTATTATTTATCGGTAATATGGCTATCTTCTTTTTTCCCCGTTTTCGGGGGGGGAGCAGTAGAGTGTAAATAAGTATGCCCCTAGGAGAGTTCAAAAGCAATATCACTAACCCTCTTTTTTGAAGATGGCCTTCACCCCCCCCCCCCCCTTTCCCACCGCTCCTCCCATCTCCCAAATAGATAATGAAAATGAATATTAAATAAAATAGCGCAGAGAGGATAATTTTTCTGGGGGGGGGGCGAGGGTCTGGATAATAAGAACATTAATTTATGAGATGGTTAATAAGATCCGGCCCTATTGAAATACAATTAATGAGTCCAAAATTAAAGATCCCAAATAGTAACATTGCCATAAAGTGGATATTTTATGTGATCAAGCACACTTACTCCGGCTTAATTCTTGAAATTGCTTTCCCCAATCTTCACTTGTCAGGCCCCTGGCTATACTTGGACTAACCCCCAACCCTAATCCCGGTATAAAAAAAAAAATTTGTCAACCCCACAAGCCCTTTGCTTTTTCATGGGGGCCTTTTGTTTACCCGTTGACCAATGCCCCCCCAGTTCAGGTCTTATAAATCTGTGTGAGTCACCAGCCTTAATCATTGCACGGAGTCAAAAGGTCGCTTTCAAAATGGATTTAATTCACTTAGACAAGGAAAAGTCTATCTCCCAAAATGTGCAGAACTCACCAAAGACATTAATCATGAGAAAAATAGACTAAGTCCACCATTACAGACCTATTGTGCAATAAGGCTGAAACAATTGGGTGCAAAGAAACTAAATTAAGTATCCATTGTGTTTTTGTTTTTTTTTTAGAACCCGTTGTTGACCATAATATAGGAATAGAACATATTTCAGATTTTCATCATCTCACTTTTACTTCAACCCTCCCCTACGCCTCCAAGGGAAGAACATAATGCCTGTGACCCTGCACTTTGAAATTAATGAAGAACAAAACAACCCTACAATGCGTTACGCAGGAAAGTATGGAGACCTGTCAGCCGGTTAAACGATAAGGGGCCCCAAAGAGAGAAGAAATGTAAAAAAGGGCGCTAGGTAACAAACTCTTATTTCATTCCCCGAACGGTTGGGAACTTCCAAAAATAGCCAAAGCCCCAAAAGTGAAAGTAGGACAAACAACTCAAAGAAATTAAAAGCCGACAAAATAGTTGCCAGACCAAAAAATATCCAGCCTTAACACATGTATTTTTTACAGGGAGGGAACTGGGGAACTTCCAAAATATACGCCAAAAGCCCCAAAAATGAAAGTAGACAAACAACTCAGCAATAAAACCGGAGCAAAATGATTCGCAGAACACAAAAAATATCCACCTATACAGCAACAGTTGTAATTTACAGGAGGGGCGCCATACAATACACCCTTCGCCTTTCTGAGACACGGAAAGCAAAGTTAACTCAGGCACGTAACTAGGAATTGACGATCCGAGTTCAAATCTGCAAAAGTGGACCAAAAAGTACATCAAAATTTTTTTCGGACGCGGCCGGCGATAACCGGGGGGGGGGGGGGGTTAGGTGTACAAAAATTTTTGCTTCTGCTAAAGAAAAGTACCAATATAGCCAAAGAGGCTAGATCGCCCAAAGAAATGATAAACAAAAAAAAAACATTTTATCCATATTTTTTAAAGCGGCCCGGTCGCAGCGAGGTCCGTCGAACCCCCCGACCCCCCCCTGGTCCGGGCCGGA
>CALNVZ010000019.1:0-16235 GCA_940671915.1 Paracentrotus lividus
TTTGTCAATGGTTAGTCCATTTGGTAGAAGCCGAATGGTCTGTGTCAATGGTAGGCTAGTTGTTTAGAAAGTGAATTGGTACTCTTTTTCATGGTTAGAATGTGGGTTGAAGGTTGTTGTAGTTGTGGTGTTGTTATCCTCTTTACAAAAAATATGCTATGTGTACCACATTATCAACATCGGTACATACAAAATCCAAACAGGTTTTTCTATTGGTTTTTGGCAACACAATACTTACACAAAATACCATAAACAATTTACCATTACACCAAATACAACTAGGATTTCTATGGGTTTTTTTGCTCAAATTACTTACACAATAATCCAAAAACATAGTTACCTAGCATATATACATAGATTTCCTTGGTTTTTTTGCACAAAATACCTTACCACTATTAATCCATTAGAGCTTTTAGTCTAGACCATACAATTCCAAATACCAATAGGGATTCTATGGTTTTTCGGCACAAATACCACACAAAATACCATAGAGCAGTTACCATACAGCCAAATTACATAGGCATTTCCTAGTAGGTTATTTTTGGCACAAATACCACACAAATCCATAGGCAGTACCTACAGCAAATACCATAGGATTTCCATATGGTTTTTGGCACAAATCCATACAGAGTAGCCATACAGCCAAATCCTAGGATTTGCTATGTTTTTTTGCACAATACCATACAGAAGTACCATAGAGGCCCAAGATTACCATGGATTTCTTATGGTTTTTTGGACACAAATCCATACAGAGTACCATACAGCCAAAATCCATTGGAATTTCATATGGCTTTTTTGGCACAATAGTACCATACGATGTACATATCAGCCTAATTAATACCATAGATTTCTATTGGTTCTTTGGCCATAATACCACAGGATTTTTCTTTTGGTATTTTCACGCAATAGATACTACTTTAAAAAAATACTCAGGTTTATTCTGTTACCATATTTAGCATCATTACTAATACCTTTTTGGCATTATCCTTAACTGTTTACACATCATAATACGCACACAGTTACCAGGATTATGACTATCCCTGTTGGACCGGTACACACGTCTACACCGCTCGTTAATTAGGGATTGCCACACGCCGTTTACCATAGGTTACTGTCCTGCTAGTCCACAAGGTATTCATACCTTGTATATTTCTATACACTATTTAGCAAAATTATTTTGTTGGTCACAGTAGTTATTTTATATATTTGTCTAACATTCAATGTCAAACTATTCTTCGTCTTTGATTGTTACTGTCGTTGTTTAGGAATATATTTCCCTATAAGAAAAAATTATTATTATGCAGTGCATTATTTCTTATATTAATGCAGGCTTTTTCTGCACAATCTACTATTTTTGGCTATTCAAAACATTGTTATGCAATTTGAGCTAATCCATTTAGTACACACGATTAAGTACTTAGGTTAAACCTACGACTTACTAAAACTTTCAGCAGTAAACGCCCATAAATTCCACTTTGACTATGGTGTTGGTTTCATCCTCTGTCATGCTTCCTGTTGGATTTTTTGGTATTCAATCAGTTCGGTTCAATTATTACTATTTGTTCTAATTAATGTCCCATTTCGTCTATATTCAGTTCGATTTGGTCATACACACTTAGTTCATTCCTGTAAGGAACTATATCCTTGGAAAAATATCCTGTGACATACTTACAAACTATTCTCGGTATGGTATTGGCTGGGCGGTCCGGTGTGGTACGGGGAGATTGTTAGTCTCCCCTCCTCCCATCGATTCTTGTTTTAGTTGGTTTTGGATCGTCCACACATCGATTTTAAGTTCTTAACAAATTACTTATGTATATTTAATAGTACAAGGATAGGCACAGTGGTCCCGTTAAGTGTACCAAGTTCAGGTTATTTAAAAAAGCAAACATTTTTCGTGCCTCTGCGCTCTTCGTTCAAAATCAAAAACAACAAACATATAATTAAACTAATAATTTCTTGTCAGGTCCCATATCAATTATACCTTTTTGTTACAACGCTTTATTTAACTTGGCATATAGTGTGAATGGTAGGTCATTCTATTTGTGAATTTGTTGGATATTAGTTCACTATTATATGTCTCTTTGTGTGCTTTTATTTATTTCTCGATCTAGTTGTATAATGTA
The DNA here is from genome assembly GCA_940671915.1 of Paracentrotus lividus. Classification (NCBI taxonomy): domain Eukaryota; kingdom Metazoa; phylum Echinodermata; class Echinoidea; order Camarodonta; family Echinidae; genus Paracentrotus; species Paracentrotus lividus. Next base: position 2,127 of record CALNVZ010000019.1, read on the forward strand.
ATTCCCCCAAATTTGTTCGCCTAATCAGTTGTGGGACGTGTCTCCTCGATGTCAAAGTCACAGCATTGTTTTATTTTCTAAATATTGGCTAAATTTTGTATTTGCCCTACTCCCAAATGTGATGGAGAATAACTTTTTAATTTCTTTAAATTCTTGTTTTCAGTCCGACCGTTAATAAGTGACCAATCAGAATGGATACAAACTTATATAATTGTGAAACGTGATACTGGAGATTCAACTCGCTCTTCGGAATTGTTATTTCTTAAGAGGAGTTGATTTCAGCTTCTAGTGAAATACATAGTGATTAATGTTATTATTAGATGCAAATTTGTATGCTCGCGCTTCAGGTCCTCACACAACAATTACAATACAAGATTTAACAGATTTAACTATGTCTGCAGTCGTAGTTTTTAGAATTTTATTGTTCCAACCTTTATAGTCCTTAAAATGTCTTAGTTCTGCATAAAGTGAATAATAGATCATTTCTATTCGAATTTGGGTTTACAAATATTTAGAACCTTCGTGAGTTATATATAATTCCCATTCCTGGGGTCTGCCTCTCCCCACCCCCTGACCGCATCACCATCGTAAATCGCTCGCCCCTGGATAGGTAGGGGAGACGGACATAATTGTACCGGGTGCGTTTGCTCAACAGAGGCTCCCATCCCTAGCAGGAAATTATGCTTCAAACTAACCTACTAGTAAGAAAAAAATGATAAAATAAATAATAATACGTAAAAAATAAGTGCATTTCTGTCGTCCACGTACGTTTGATTTAAGCAATTTAACGGTTAAATGGAACTTTTACATGTTTTTATTTGTGCCATACATGTGGAATGTGCCTAAAAAAACATACAGCAATACCATACATAGGTATAACATCGCATGCCTTCAAGCATTGTTAAACACATACCCAAACCATACATATGTTATTGTCCAGACAAAACTAGAACATATACAATATCCACATATGTATGTGAGAAAATATTGACAGAAAATTTACTCATAACCAATGGTATTTGTGCCAGAAAACCATACAGCAATACCTATATATGGTTATTTGATGCCATAAAAACACACAATACCATAATATGGTATTTTGCCAGAAAACCATACAGCATCCATACACTATGTATTTGTGCAAACCATACAGCAAAACCATACATTGTATTTGTGCAAAAACCTACAGATCAGACATATGTATTTTGTGCCAGAAAACCATAGCAATCCATACATATGGTATTGTGCCAGAACCATACAGCAAAACCATACATATGGTATTTGTGCCATCAAAACCATACAGAAATACCATACATATGGATTTTGCAAAAAAAACCAACAGAAATAACCATACAATTGGTATTGTGCCAGAAAACCATAACAGTACATACATATAAACGTATTTGTGCAAAAAAAAAATACAGAAATACCATACATATAGTATTTGTGCCAGAAAACCATACAGCAATACCATACATATGTATTTGTGCCAAAAAACCATATAGCAAAACACATAACATATGGTATTTGTGCCAAAAAACCATACAGAAAATACCATACAATATGGTATTTGTGCCAGAAACCATACAGCAAATACCATACATATGTATTGTGCCTAAAAACATACAGCAAAACCATACATATGGTATTTGTGCAAAAACCATAACAGCATATACATACATATGTATTTGTGCAGAAAACCATACAGCATACCATACTATGGTATTTGTGCCAAACAAACATACAGGCCAAATACCATACATATGGTTTTGTGCCAAAAAACCAGTACAGCAATACCATACATATGGTATTGTGCCAGAAAACCATACAGCAATAACATTACATTATGGTATTTGTGCCAGAAAACCATACACAATAAACATATGGTATTTGTGCCAAAAACCGATACAAAAAACCATACATATGTGTATTTGTGCCAAAAACCATACAGCAATAACCATACATATGGTATTTGTGCCAAAAAACATACCAATACCATATGGCTATTTTGCCAAAAACCATACAGCAATCCATATTGGTATTTGTGCCAAAAACTACAGCACAATACCATACATATGGTTTTATGCCAGAAACCATACAATACCAGTACATATGGTATTTGTGCCAAAAACCATACAGCAAAACCATACAATTATGATATTTGTGCAACCTAAGAAAACCTACAGAAATACCAAGACATTTTTTATGGTATTTGTTTGCCGAAACTTATACAGCAATACCTCATTGTTATTGTGCCGAAAACGCATCTCGCAAATCCATTTACATATGGTAAGTGTCCAAAAACCATACGAAATACATTACATTTAATGGTATTTGTGGCTAAAACCATTACAAATTACCTAATTTATGGTTATGTGCCAAGAAATACCATACAGCAATACTTCATACATATGGTATTTGTGCAAATAAAAAAACATACGAATTATCCTTATTACCATATGGTATTGTTTGCCAGAGAATAACCTCAGCATATACCTCATACATTTATTTGGGTATTTGTGGTCCAAAAAAAATGCCATTATAGCAAACCTATACATATGGTATTTGTTGCCAAAAAACTTACAGAACACATTACCATACATTATGGTATTTGTGCAGAATTTTTTACGCTAACCTAACATATTGTATTTTGTGCCAAAAACCATTTAGCAAACCATATCATTATGGATCTTGTGCCAAAAAAACCATACATGACTTTATCCATATCATTATGGTATTGTGCCAGAACCTATACAGCATATACTAATAATATGGTATTTGTGCCAAAATCCCATTCGCAATTAACCTTACTTTACATTATCTGGTAATTTGTTGCCAAAAATACATATACTAGAATATCCACTAATTATATTGTATTTGTGCCAGAAGAAAATACTAACTTGCAATACTTCATACAGTTAGGTTTTGTGCCAGTTTAAACATCTACAGGCAACCATACTTATGTTTTATGTTGTGCCCTAAACTCATACAGAAATACCATAATATGGTTATTTGTGCCCAAAATTACATATCTAGAAATACCACTACATATGGATATTTGTGCCAAAAACCATTACTGCAATACCATCATCATTGGATATTTGTCGCCAAATCTATTTACAGAATCTCATACATTATTGGTATTTGTGCAGAAACCATCTTATGTCATACCATTACATTTTTATGGTTTATTTGTGCCAAACATTCACAGCATTACACTTTTTATACAATCATGGTATTTTGTGCCTCAGATTAACCATTACAGGCTCATACTCATATTATGTAATTTGTGCCTAAAATTTACTTGATTATATTATTTCATACAATTATGGTATTTTGTGCCAGTAAAACCATTACTTAGCAATACTTTCTCACTTATAGTAGGTATTTGTGCCATCAAAAACATAACTAGCACAACCCTACATATGGTATTTGTGCCAAAATTACATTACAGAAATACCATACATTATGGTCATTTGTGCCTTAGAACAACCATACAGCAATACCATACTATATGTATTTGTTCCTCCAGGATTACACCATACAGGCAAAACCATTTACATTGGTATTTGTTTCCTCAATAAACCTTACAGAAACCAATACTATTGGATTTTGTGCCAAATAACCATACAGAAATACTTTTTACATTTATGGTATGTGTGCGCAGGAAAACATTTCCAGCTTTAATACCTTACATATGGTTATTTGTAGCTTTAAAAACATACAGAAATACATACATTTATTCCTGGTTTATTTGTTTGCCTAGCAAAACCATACAGCTAATCTACCATACATTGGTATCTGATGCATAAAACCATTACAGCAAACCATTACTATTATGGTATTTTTGACTGCCAGAAAATTCCATACAGCTTTTAATACCTTTCATACATTATGGTATTTGTGCCAAAATAACAACCATACAGCAAATCGCATACATATGGTTATTTGTGCTAAAATTAACTTATCAGAAATTACCATACATTATGTTTTTATGGTATATTTGCCAGAATTTACCCATTACAGCATTATACTCCTCATCATATGGTATTTGTTGCCAAAACCATTCTACAGCAAACCATTTTCTACATATGGTTTTTTGTTGCGAAACATCACAGCAACAACATTCTGCTTATAGTATTCTTTTTTATATTGTTGGTACCTTTCCTGTGTGGTATTTCCCTTTATGGTTACTTCTATTGGTATTGATTGTCCATATTTAGAAATACCATAGGAATACCTTACAGGGACATTCAGATTATACCATCAGGATACTACAGGAACATTTTTTTGTAAGGGAGTTATGGATCTTTTGTGGGTAGTCTTGTGTTGCACTAACGGTCAGCTCAATTATTTAAATTATACCATAGAGTAACTTACCATTAGGCTTACCTTGTGTGATGAATGGAATGGTGTTTTAGTGTTTTTTCAATTTGGTAGTCTTTATTATGCATATGGTGCTGCACTCCACATTGAGCCAATATTTATAAATTAGTACCTTTATTTGGTTCACTACCATTTGAGCCCATTTGTCGTGATATGGTTAATGGTTTGTTTCATTGGTTTTTCAATGTAGTTCATTGGCATTTGGTTTACTTTGTGCGCTTCAGTTGGCCAATTATTTAATTAGCTATCTTGGCACTCCACTTGAGCACCATTTGGTGATGGTTAATTGGTGTTTCAGTGGTTTCATATCGGTAGCTCATTTGCATTATGGTGTGCGCTCAGTTGAGTCCAATTATTTTAAATTAGCTACCATTTGGTCTTTACCATTGATGGTACCATTGCGTGTTAATGGTAAAATTGGTGTTTCAGTGGTTTTTTCAATGGTATGCATCCATTAGGCATATGGTGATCTGCGCTCAGTGATGGCTCATTATTTTAATATGTACCTTGGCACTACCATTGAGGCACATTGTGGAAGTAAATGGTGTTTCAGAGGTTTTCATGAGTCTTAGATCATGCATATTGGATGTTGCGCTCAGTTGAGCCAATTATTTAAATTAGCTACCATTGGCACTACCATTTGATTCGGCAACCTTTTGTGATAATGGTTAAATGGTTTTTCAGTTGGTTGTTGTCAATGGTAGATCATTTTAGTCATTTATGGTTGTGCGCTTCATGTTGAGCCTTTTAATTATTTAAATTAGTCTTACCATTGGCTTACCATTTTGAGGTACCTTGTGTGAATGGTAAATTGGTTTATTTCTTATTGGTGTTCATGGCAATGTTGTTTCGGCAGTGGTTTTTTCAATGGTAATGGTATAGATGTCAATGGTATCTCTATGGTATAAATGTCAATGGTATTTCAATGGTATTATTTCAATGGTACCATTGAGATTTTTTTTTGTAAGGGCACTTTACTCGATTGTTAGTGTTTTCACCCGATCATCCACCAAGCCGTACCAAGTTGAAGAGAAACTCACTTGCACAATTATTTTACGTAATTGAACATGTAAAGTTACTAAGGGATACTCAAGAAAAAAAATTATTGAGGATATATACCCAATAATTTTTTTTTTCTTGAGTATCCCTTAGTAACTTTACATGTTCTGGAAGAGCGGGTGTGTACTTTTAACAGAAACACAGATTCTGAAGTAAAAATACGTGATATACGAATAAAAGCACTCGCCTCCAAGAGTAGCAAACGGGTTTTACTCATGGAAACTAGTTCTTGTTTTTTGTGTGCACAGTATTTAAGGTCTCCGCCGGATCGAGACGGTTCCATCATTTACACAAACACAAAAGAAATGAAACATCCGGCCAATTAAGTACCTATTATCAACCCAACGTGTGTTGAACCGGATGTGTCTTTTGAATAATTAATTCAGGATCAGTAATATCCAGGGAGGGGGGATGAGATCATAATCCCCGGCTATACAAATGGAGCGGCATTTAAAAAAAAATCCTGACGAGCAAGGCATTTTGACGCCCCTTAGTTTAAGGTCGAGTCGGCGCCCCCTAAATTTAAGACCAAATTCCTTTCCCTTCCTCTCTCCCCTTTTCCCCCTCCCCTTGTCCCCCTTTTTCCCTCTCTCTCTCTCTTTTCCATCCCTTTTTTCCCCTCTCCTTTCCCCTTTTCCTCCTCTTTTCGGCGCCCCCTGCGAGCCTACCCGGGGGCCATACGGTCAGTGACGGTGCAGGTGCAGGCAAAAGATTCAAAAGCCACTTCCTGCTCATTATAAAGCGTAATATTTTGAATACACAAGGACTTTCTCTATAAAAGACACCGACAAAGGCATGTGTATACTATTAGATCGCTATTTTGGGATTAACTCGGCAGCATTGATAAAGACATGACAAGTTTCTTTTGAATTTCGGGTGCTCACAATAAATTCAGAGCGGCGTAGTCGTCTAATTGAAAAAGGAGAAGCACTGATCCTAATTGGGGAATTACTAAAACGGTGATAATGGTGGTATCTCACTTCGCGGAAACTACTTTGAAACTACTTAGGGTGCTATCTCACTTCGCGGAGACGTCTCCGGGACAAAATACAAATTTCGTCTCCGCGACGGATAAATAGTATAAGAGACGTCTCGGAGACGTCTCCTGAATTTCGGAGACGGATTTTATTTCATAAATTGTCGCGGAGACGTCTCGGAGACGTCTCCGCACCAATTTGTGAAATAAAATCCGTCCCTGCGACGTTTCATAAGTCGCGTAAACTATGTTGAGTTTCCGGGACTCATGAAACGAGTATTCCACACAATAATTACATTTGCCAAAAAGTTCAAAGTATTATAAAATCGTACAGCAAAACCCCACCCAACAAAAACAAAAAGAAAACATACAGACCTAGGCTACTGCAAAATGTCAGATGTGGTCTAAAAAAGTATTAGGACTTCTATTTACTAGACGAGTATAGCCATGTTAATGTAGAGGACGCTATTACAGAAATCTTGAAGATTGAAACTATTAAGAAGTGCAAATTTTTACGTAATTAAATTGTGCGTCCTTTAGCGTTCTTACGATATGAAAAGACGGCAAGCGTTCCCCAATCAAAGGTTGGACGAGGGATTAGCAGATCGGTTGATGAATGAACGGAGTGCGGCGAAGACGAGCCACGCCGCTCTAGAATGGGTCATTACCTTTTGGGAACGTACCTTAATCAAAATCTCCAAAAGTGGATTTAGTCCTTTTTGGAATGAAACTCTTCATGTATTGTATAGGTGTGTTTTATATCCATCATAGAAAGTTATGAGCATTTCACGTGATTTAAAATAATTCCATAAAAAAGCGAAATTTTCGCATTTACCCAGGTATAGTTAGGATTACTATTTCATCCGCAGATTATACGCGCGCAGCATGAAAAGCACATCTATTTTACGCGCATTGCTATTGTGACGTAATCTTTTGCGCGCTGCATGAATACATACCAAGATCTAAAAGTTCGATCGATCGATGGGGTGTAACATAAAGACTTACGATTGATTAACAGTTACGATTGATTTTTCTTGTTAGCCTTATCATGGACAGGATGCTCCAAAGTTGACGATCTTAATCCTTACGTAATCCTTACCCTACTCTCAATCATATCAAAATCCTAATCCATGACTGTACCTGGTTTCCAAATGAGGCTACTGAGAAAAAAATCAATCGTAACTTTTAATCAATCGTAAGTCTTTGTGTTACACCCCACTAATCTGTTATCTCTTAAAACTCTTCATATATTTATTACATTTTACTTACTATTATTATTTTTTCTAAAATGTTTTTGGATGAGAGATATAAAACAAACATACGTTCCTTTATTCGCAAGAATGGGTAAATCTACACGATCTTATGCTGCAGTCACACAGACACTTACGTTTAGTTACGTCCGCTGCGTATAGATTTGGCTAAGTGGACGCAGCATGAACGCAGCACGGACGCTGTTATCCGCAGGGATCGTAAGTATACGTATCTGTCCGAAATTGAACCGTATCGGTACGCACAATGACTACACCAAGCCTGCGAAATTTTGAAATGTTCAAAGTTTCGCAGGGCATCTTTACGGATGCCGACTTACGTAAATAACCGTAACTAAACGTAACTTTCTGTAAATGAACGTAACTATCCGTATCTAAGACGCAGACCATCAGGGAAAATTCTTACGTTCCGTCCATTTGCGTTCACCGTAAGTGTTCGCAATTATCCGTAATTAAACGTATCAAACGTTTAAGTACCCGAAAACAATACACTTAAGAGGCTACGGACAAACACTTAAGCGTCCTTTCACGTTTTGGAGCTCCCGAACACCCATTCTTGTTTGCACACGGATAGGGGTTATATAAATGTAAAAGCTTCGAGGGGCAGGTCCTAAATTTCCTAGAGGGAGGGGGGGGGGGGCAAATAAAAAAAACTAATAATAATTCAACCAAACTTCCACTGAATAAAAAATTAACGGAAAACAGGATGTTCGAAACCATATTTAATTGAATTCCTCTGCAATCAAATCTTATATAAATGATTTCCCCCCTTTTTATATGACAAGAATATATTGAATAATTTTGTTTAAATTTCGTTTTAGCTGGATAATCCCCATTATAAACGTGGTTATGACCTCTTGAGAGCGCGATGATCGGTCAAGAAGAGTTATTGATATCAATTTGTTTTAATTAAGTAATTTTAATCACGTGAGCGCAAAGCGCAAATTCTCTATTTACCATTTAATAATTCGAAAAGCAGGATCTGTTTGGGCTACAATATAATTTTGTCTGAATGATAGAATACGAGAGTGAACAAAACATACGCCATAAAATGGTTTTAAAGCAAGGCAAGTTATGCACTCGCACCCCCCCCCCAAAAAAAAAAAAAAAAAAAAAAAAAAAAAAAATGAAAAGTTTTAACTTTATAATCACTTTAATATAAATTCCCTTTTTGCTTTTGAATTTTATAATAACCTCAATATATGTGAAAAAAAATTGTGAGAAATTGTGAAAAAACGGAGGGCCATAAATTGAAATTCTCTTTTCCTCTTCTATACACACAAAAAATAAGAACTAGTTTCCATGAGTAAAACCCGTTTGCTACTCTTGGAAGCGAGTGCTTTTATTCGTATATCACGTAGTTTTACTTCAGAATCTGTGTTTCTGTTAAAAGTACACACCCGCTCTTCCAGAACATTACTAACGGGATACTTTTCACAGAAAAAAAATTATTGGGTTATATCCTCATAATTTTTTTTCTTGAGTATCCCTTATAACTTTACATGTTCAATTACGTAAAATATTGTGGCAAGTGAGTTTCTCTTTCAACTTGGTAGCGGCTTGGTGGATGAATTCGGGTGAAAACACTAACAATCGAGTAAGTGGAAGAATTGCTGAGAAATTCTATATAGCCTGTTAATTCACTAGATGAGTAAACTACGACACGTCTTCGTACGTCTCAAGTCTCGTGAAAGTCTTTGAGAGTATTTTACTGGTTATGCGGTACTTTTACATGTTGCGCCAGTACGCTAACTCGGATCACGAGTACAGACATCGAGACTGCACACGGTAGGTATGTTCTACGCGTAGTACATACATGTATAGCGGAATCACATAGCGTTACACTCTGTGAGCGGAACGGATAGCGGAGAGCTGCAATGCTCTATGTCTTTGGGTGAGTCTATTCTTTTTGTTCTGTTTGTTTGCTGTTTTTATATAATAGTATATTTTGGAATGTTCGATGATACACAGACCTGCCACTAATAAAAGCGTATTCCGTACTTTTTCTATCCCTATTCGCTTTTTAAGGGGTACTAGATCTATAAGATGTCTATGAATGCACATCACCATCATGCTATACTACATCGCACCTGATCTTCATAGAAAACATTTAATTGTCAATGAATTGTCCTATGTCCTCATTTACCAGAACGAATGTGCCTTTGGTGCAGGGATGACACAACTTTGTCAAAATGTTTTGGGCATATTTTTAGTTGTTTTTCTATTGAAATAATTGAATAATAAAGGTTTTCAGGTGACGAGTGGAGTGGAGACTTGACATATTTTATGTTTGTATTATTAGACATAATTAATGGAGTTTGGATCAAACCTTCCTTATCCCAAATGATAAAAGACCAAATTTATAACGGCTTTTTAGGTTGGCAGGTAATGTTATACATCGAGTCTGATACAGCTAACACTAGATTTATACTAATGCATGGATTTCTTACTTCATTACTGTTGTACAGTCATTGTAAACAGTTTGAGTAAATTTTGATGTCTTGATCAATGCAATGTATCTGGTTTGTGTGAATTTGATTGCACTGAAGTGAGTAATGCATGTGTATTTTGTTTGAGAGAAATTGATGCACTGATGTGTATACATCAGGAACATTCCAAATATCATATTATAAAAACAGGCAAAAAAAAGAGGATAAGGTCACCTAGTGGATACACCCCTTTACATACTCAGAAGAGTCACGATAAGTAAAGGTTGGCACACAAACTCATCAAGCCAAGTTGATGAGTTTTTAACCCTTTCTTACTAAACTTCTGAGATATGTTAAACAAGCGTTACTCACATAGATTAATTAGTTATGTGCATGTACTCAAAAATTAGTTATAGATTACTCAATAACAAGAGTTAATTAAATAAACTCATTTTGTGTGTCATATATTGGATCATATATAATATAAAAAACCTCGATAGGTGCGTTTTCAAGATAGCAATTATATTAAGAGTGAAAGTATCAATAAGGATGTGTGTCATATATTTGTCAAAATAATACTTTGGATATTTGAGTGTGATCACTCATATAACTGCAAGTTCTATTTTTTGTGTGTACGTGTATAATGCGAGTTATAACTTTTTGAAAAAGGTAGACACCATTTTAAAAAAAATGTGATGATATATCTCATATCATAGCGTAAATTAGGGTTGTCGCTGCATGTTGTCTTTCTCTGGATGTTTTATCTTTCGGGAAAAAAAATACAAATTTTTGTCTGTTTTAATTTAGGGATACATCTTCTATAATATGCCATGTAATAGAAAGTGATATTAAGAGGTTTGAAACCTGATTATCTTTACATTCTTCTTTTTCTCTATTCTGAAATTAATCTTCCTTTTCCCTCTCTTCGTTTATTTTATCCTCACCATAACTTCTCCTAGCTTATACTCTTCAATTAATTATTATTAATTCTTTTAATTTATTTAGAGAGGATGAGGGGTGGGGGGGGGGGGGTGGAGCAGGGTGTTTCCCAATAGAGATAAAACGTCTGTTGCCATGATAGGAATCATAGGATTACTTAGTATATAATAGTAATAAACACTTGCTTTTGGGGTTAGGACTTTGAAGCCATATAACGTAGCAGAAATAGGAAAGGTGATCTATTAGCCATGTTAGCGGCATGATTTCGCCCCAGCTGTAATTTCTTGAATATGATTGTCCCTGCTTTTACTTGTCTGGGCCCTGGCTATATCTTGGACATTCTCCCAACCCAGCACGTGGCATATTTTTTTTCAAAAAAAAAAAAGATTTGTCAGCCCCCATGATGCCCATTTTTGTCATTTTTTCTCATTTTGGGGCCCCTTTTTGTTTTCCAGGCCGATCCAGCCCCCCTCAGTCCTACCCCCGGAAACGCGACTGAGGTGTACTGTTTATATTGTTCTTTACGTTAAATCTATATTTCTGGGGACAGGCTTAGGTCTCTTGTCTAGGGGAGGGGTTCAAGTAAAAATCGAGATTGGTGAAAATTCGGAATATTTTATTCCATCTTTATGCTGAAAACAAAAGAAATGAAAAATAACCTTTAACTCTTAAATATCATCATTTTCCCCTTAGATTTTGTTTAGCCTTGATGACAAGGCTGTAAATAGTCATTATTGATAAGATTTTTTTTTTAAATTTATGTTTGGTTGAAATTTTACAATACAATTTAGGGAAGATAGAAATTTCCAAGGTGTAAAAATGAATAAAATCAATGTTGAACCCAAATCAAAATAAATTTTTACCCCTCTCCTAGATATAAGAGTCGAGCCTGTAACCATACCCTTACAAAAATATCGTGTGGTACCACACAACGGTACCATACAAAATACCACAGGATTTTCCTATGGTTTTTTTTCACAAATACCACACAAAATACCATAGAGCAGTATCATACAGCCAAAATACCATAGGATTTCCTATGGTTTTTTGGCACAAATACCACATAAAATACCATACAGAAGTACCATACAGCCAAAATACCATAGGATTTCCAATGTTTTTTTTGGCACAAATACCACACAAAATACCATACAGCAGTACCATACAGCCAAAATACCATAGGATTTCCTATTTTCTGGGGGCACAAATACCACACAAAATACCATACAGCAGTACCATACAGCCTCAATACCATAGGATTTCCTATGGTTTTTTGGCACAAAGACCACACAAAATACCATACAGCCAAAATACCATAAGATTTTTTTATGGTTTTTTGGCACAAATACCACACAAAATACCATACAGCCAAAATACCATAGGATTTCCTATGGTTTTTGGGCACAAATACCACAGGATTTCCTATGGTTTTTTTTGGCACAAATACCACAAAAAATACCATACAAGTGTACCATACAGCAAATATACTTAATAGCATTATCCCAAACTAGTACCACACATCAATTAATACCGCACACACTTACCAGGATTATGACATACCGTTGTGACCGGAACACCACACGCCGTTAATTCAGAGATGCCACACGCCGTTACCACAGGACTGCCGCTAGACACCCAAGGAAATCATACACTGGTATATATACCACTATTTAGCAAAACATTTTGGGTCACAGTTAGTTATTTTCTATATTTCTTGATAATAATGCAAATGTCAAAACTATCGCTCTTGATGTTACTTTGTGTTTAGGAAATATATTTCCCTAAAAGAAAAAATATTAATATGCAGGCAATTACTAGTTAATGAGGTAAGCTTCACAAAATACTGATTTGTGCATACAAAAACATTGTATGCAAATGAGCTAATTACCATAGTACCACACGAAGTACCACAGGAATACCATACGACTACCGAACTTCAGCAGTAAACTGCCATAAATCCACTTTGACTAATGCCCGTTGGTTTCATCCCTGTTGGATGTTTGTCTTTAATCACTTCGTCAAATTACCATTTGGTCTAATTAATTCCCATTTCGTCTAATCAAGTCGACTAGCTAGGTCAAACACCACTTAGTCAATTCCTGTAAGAAACTATTCACAGCTAGTGAATACAATGAATTAATGTTCATATTATAAGAGCAAATTTTTTAGCTTGCGCTTCGCGCTCAATAAACACAATGACAAACCACAAATGAAATTTAAATAATACCCATACATAGTGACATATACTACTAGGCAAAATTGTTAAGCGTATTTGCTGCCAGAACAACAATTGAACACGCCAGATACCAAATACATATGCGTATTATATGTGCCCCCAACAAAAAACAATACAGGCAAAACACTACATATGGTATTTAGTGACCAAAAAACCATAAACAGGAAAATACCATACCACTATCGGACTCATCTGTCGCCAAAAAACCAACACGACCAAATACCCCATACAATATGGATCATTTGTACAAACAACACAACCAATCACAGGACAATACCAATACATATGCGACTATTTGTAGCCAAAAAAAACAACATAATATAAGAAACAACCACTTACATAATGGTTAATTTGTCGCCAAAAACACCATTACACATAATGGCTATTTGTAAGACCAAACAAAAACACATTACAAAAAGTTACCACATAACCAACAATAATTTAGGCTATATTGATCAAAAAAACACCATTACAGCAAAACCAACTTACATATAGAGTATCCCTTGTGCCCAACAAAAAAAAACAAAATATACAGAAAATAACCATACAACATAATTGGAAATTTATTGTGCCAAACACAAAACAATACCAGAAAAATAACCACATACATTTGTGCCAGAAAAAAACCCACTACAGCCACCTACCACATACATATTGGCTATTTTGTTGCCAAAAAAACATACCAGAAAATACCAATACCACCTATGGAATAACCTTTGTGCCCAAAAAAACACTACAGAAAACCATAACCATCATGGTATATTGTGCCCAAAACAAAACACATTCACATAATCGCCTATTAGCTGCACACAACAA